>JAPMOB010250853.1:9290-29185 GCA_029875015.1 Lepomis gibbosus | reverse complement strand
CCCCATTCCCTTCCATTTCTCCTTTTAACAAAAGAGTGAATGATGTATGTGCATTGATTTCCAATCAATTATTTTTATTCTCATTTTATTTAAGCTTGGACAAATTTTCAGTGGCCCCCGCAGAGAGCAATGCATCTCTATCAAGAGCGCTGCACCTCATTACTAACTGGCCTTGTGATAGTAAGCGGGGAAATAATGAGGGGACGTTTATTTCTCAGTCTGTCATGTCTGCTTCAGCATTGTTAGGCCAAAAATTTGTCTCAGCTTCATTTCTGTGACACTGAAAGGTAAATTAACATGTTAACTCATTTCTCATGTACCATAGATACCATTATGTACTATTTTGCCCTAACTTTGTAACTCAGATTTTGAAGCTGTATCTTCAGTTATTTAAATGTCAGTATGCATATGATCAAAGATTTGCTCACTTTTTTTATAAGAATGGATCAAATGGCCATTCCTTTTTTACAAATGAAATATTTTTAACATATTCTCATATTTACTTGTCCTGAGGAATACCTCTCTGTGTATTATGCCTCCTTTGTATCATATGTCAAGTCATGGTGCTGAAATGTTCCTGTTGAACCTATGAGCAGGGTCTGAAATTAGCACTCGCCACATTGTTGGCAGCGGTGGGTAAAATTGTCAGGCCATCCGCCAATTTGGCACATGGGAAAAACCCACAACATAAAGACACATTTAGGTTAGCGTATTGTGGCATTAGGCGCCATTAGAGATGCATGAGACTGCCTTACACGCACGAACCTGCGTGGGGTTTCAAACCAAACCAGTCCATCCTGAGGGACAGCCAGTTAGCTTGACAGCAGCATACTGGCCGGACAACGGGAGGTAACTCCACAGGTTTTGTTGGAGAATCACTTGTCTGTTAGATAAACTGTTCATGAATTCAACTTTTTGTTTGTAAGTAAAATAATGTATTGTTTCAGCAACTGTCAAATATTTGGCCTTTTAGCCTAAAAATTTTTTAAATGATTTGTTGATTATCAAAAAAGTTGATGATTGATTAGTCGGCTAATCATTTCAGTTTTATTTCCTTCATGAAGTCAATAGAGGATGACGAACACAACACAGGGCAACAGCCATAGTCTATTGTCTATTTCCCTATACGCATTGTGGAAAACCACATAAGAGTAGGTGTCGAGTGCACCCAGGTTGCCCAGAAAAACCCCTTAGAACAACTCACTAATTGGGTTGACAGTGATGCATTAAAATGGGTCATCCTGTAATTGCTCTTTCCTGTGGCTACTGGCTGGGCTGGGATTACATAACGATGATAAAGCTGCGGACCTGGCCTTCCAAGATAAAAGCTGCCATGCAGGACCCTGTGCATTCTCTAAATGCTTCATCTAACAGGCCTTCTGAAGGAAGTGATTACTGCAGAGCTGCCCACTAATGCTCCAGCGGGACCGATGGTGTACTCTGTTATTCATCAAATACATACAGTGTAAGCCTTGGCAACTTTGGAAATGTATGGATAATGAATGGGCATGTTACTGTGCAATGATAAACCCTGCATTCTCTTACATTTCATGTAGTGACAAAAGAAGTTTCAGCAGCTCTTGTAAATGGATGTGAGTTTTTACTCTTCAAAGCAGTCCACTGAGTCCCAGAGGGACATAATGAATAGACCCATTAGAAACATAAAAGCAAAGTGGAATTCCTTCGCAGGGCTACAGAGGCCAGCTACAGGCTTCACAAGGCATCCCATCGCCATATGACTAAATCAGATGCTATGGGTGACAAATAAGGCCTCACAGCTGAGAGCAGCACAAAGGCCACTCAGTTGTCTACTTGGGCTGGCAACAGAAAATGCTGCCACTCAGAAGACAATGTGGCTCCTGTGTAGAAATGTTGTTTATCTCATCAGGCGATGGTGGGCCAGGTTGCGATGTGACTTAATGCTGCGCAATAGCTGCAGGACGAGATGCCTCTGCGGCATGCCAGTAATTATGCAAAGCGGAAATGACGAGAATATGTCGGGTGACGTAGTGCCATTGCCAAATATCTGATGGAATGCTACTGGAATGTGTTTCATGAGGGTATACAGCTGGGTATCTACAAGAGTTATGGAAGTTATAATTTTGCTATACATTTTTCTGTTTTAACTTGTTTATTTCAAAAGTATGTAATGTAAGACTCTAAATGTTGGTTTTAACTCGCATTTAATTTCTAAGACTACACTCAAACTCCAAGTTAAACAACTCTAAACACAACTCTAAAACTTCACTAACTGTGTGTATGATTTTAATTTCCTAATGCAGTGGTTCCAAGTGGCTCAAAGAGATAAGAAAAAAATACGTTTTGTTAAAAAAATTATGTTTATGATTCAATTTTCTCTTTTTTTAATCGTTGGTACTTTCACCTCTTCAAGCCTTTAAAATACTTAGCATATTGATTAACCCAGAGTAATGGAGAAGCTGTGGTTATACTACCCCCTTCTAAAAACCAACTGGAATTTTTTTTAGAAATGTATTATTTAAATAACATGCACTTTAAGTATAACACCTCCTGAACTAACTAACGGGATAGACCAGCATCTATGTAGTCTCATCAGAATTGCTTTTTACAAACCATTCACGTGGAACGGGTTATTCTGGTCTAAAATGTTTTTGGAGAATAATTGGGTGTTAAAGAATACCGGATTCTTTCCATGTATCATAATAACTAAACTGAGGTAAAACAAATTATTCTACCTTGGGGAGCTACTGTGGAATATTCATTTTGCTACATGCTCTTTTAAGTGCAAATTAGGTAGTTTTTTTTTTAACTAATGACACAGGGCACTTGTCAAACCTCTGCTTAAGACAGAGTGCAACTTTTCAGCTTTTTAGTGATAAAGCAGAAGTCTATGTTCTATATTAATTCAGTCAGAGAGAAGTGAGGACTACAGTTTCCTCTAAACTCATGTATGTGCTGATAACACAATAATATCCTGCCATCCATTAGTCACTGTGTCCCAAGACATGTATTCACTTTTAGTGGCTGATGTCAACACAGAGCTTTGGTGAACTGTGTTGCAAGTGCTGGGTTACTTGTGTTAAAGTTACACACACACACACACACAACGAGGCGTTTTTCCATTGAAGAGGAGCAAGAGCATTTCGGCTCACAAGCGCTGTCAGTGGCGAAACACGAAAGACTACAGAGAGAGAGAGAACGTCCCCCGCTTATATACATGCCTATAAATAACCAGCCAATCAGCGGCGAGCCACTGAGAGTTAAACGCACCAATTAAAAAGGAGAAAGAACCAAATTAAGTCACAGGCCGACCGTGATTGGCCGGCTGTGATATCATTTACAATCCCTTACGCTGCTCGCCTCTGATTGGCTGATACCCTGCAGGCGTAATCCTACCGTGAGGAAGGGGGGGGCGGGCGTCGAGGTTTGAATAGGGAAGTTTGCAGAGCGCAGTTGTTCCCCATCCAGTCCGGCGCAGTGTTTGCAAACACCTTGAACGCAAAGCGATAGAAGAAGGGGGGGACTGACGTCTGCTACTGCTGCTGAAAACAAGCGCTTCTTCGTTTGCATCGCAGGGGATCGCTCTTTTTCCTTTTCACTGGGTGTTTTTCTACCTGAGAAAAATATTGAAGTGCAGCTAAATAGGCTTTTTTCTTTAAGAAAAAAAAAACACTCTCGGGAAAAATGGATGTTCTACCCATGTGCAGCATCTTTCAAGAACTTCAAATAGTTCACGACACGGGCTATTTCTCAGCCTTACCGTCACTGGAGGAGTACTGGCAGCAGGTGAATATATCCACTATCGACTTTTCCCCCTCCGGTCAGTGTTTGAGCTTGTATGGCAAAGCGGAACTGAGCACGCACCACGCTTCTTTTGCTTTTAACAGATTACACAGCGGTGGTCAGTGCGCTCGAGAAGTTACAAAAAAAATCTCATCATAACGGTTGTTAACGCAAATGCCCGGCGCCCTCCCATCTATTCACCTGACGTGCTATTTCACGTTCGGTTTCGTTATGAAGTTTTTGGCAGGCTGAAGTGGATCAGTGTGTCAGTCTGACAGCTGGAGTCGGGGCTCTGCTGCGCCAAGATGAATGGGGCCAGAGTCACTCAGCAGCCTGCTGGTGCTTTTTACTGCTCTGCTACACGAGCATGACTTCTTTTTAGCGGATGGTTTCAGGGCACGAGAGCCGGTTTCACTCCTAACACAAAGTGCCCTAGCCGGGTGTCAGAGGAAGTAGAATTTCAAGTGAGTCTGCAGTTAATTCACAATCAGACGTAGTGTTCTGGCTCAGGATCAGCTCAGATCATAAGGTAATATAGTGGCTTTTTTTGTCCTTAATCAGATGATGCAGTCTCTTTTGGCGTGGTTGCAAAGGCAAACTTGAAATGTGCTAAAGTGTTTCCACCCATGTTAAAAATTTAAAGGACATCCTCCTCTGCCCCCATTCTACTTCCTAACATTCATTTTTCCTGAAAACCATCCATTTGCATCATCGTTGCGTTTGAATGGGCTCTACAACATGACACTATCAAATGTCAGCCATGGCCAATTTTCTGCTCGCGTGAGTAGTCACAGGCACAGCTGGAAAACACTGTGTACGGCTGCGGAAGGCTAGAGGAAATATTTATCCTACAGCTGCCTTGTCAAACCTGCTGTCTCTGAGCACCCTCTAATGAATGGTCCTTGCTTTTCAACTTTAATGGCCTCTGAAGTCAGTCGGAGCCGGTGTATGTTTTACGGCTGAGGGTTGAGTGGCTGACACTGAGGAAGGATGTGATTGCATGTCAGAGGTACACAGCTGAATGGCTTGTGTTGGAGAGGGGGGGGCAGCTTCCTTAAAAGGACTCTAAATTTGTTCAGTGAGTCATTCGACTGCTGAAATGACAATGCACGTTTAGTGTTTGGCTGCACTCAGGTGCAGGAGAGTTGGAGTCTAGAGGGGGATGACAGTCCAAGCCTGAATAAATCACTTGTAGCTAAAGTGGCTGCTGTGTGTTATGATGTTTGACATGGGGCTTGAGTTTAGCCAAGTAACCCCACAATCAGCTAACTATTACTTTCATTGTCAGTGAATCAGCGGATTCTTTTCTTGATTCATGTTTTTTTTTTTTTTTTTTTTTTTTTTAAATTGAGATGCCCATCACACCTTCCCAGAGCCCACGTGACCTTAAAGTGCTTGTTTTGTCTGACCAACTGTCTAAAACCAAAAAATATTACCCATATTATATATTTACCATCATATATCATTCAAACAAGCAGCAAATCCTCATATATGAGATGCTGGAACGAGGAAATATTTGGCATTTCAGCTTGAAATTACATGACAGTGCTAATGTCTAAACCTGATCGTTACAATTATTATTATTAAAGATAAGTGCAGGAATAGCTGCAATTTCCTGGGTAATTCTTCCTGCTGTAGGCATTTAACAAATATTGCACCACATAAGGCATTTTGGGGTATGTGCACATGCATGATTTAAAAGGATTCCCCACACGAAAGCGTTTTTCTGGTGTGAATGAACCTCCTCTCTCCAGGGCTGCTGCTATGATTCATCTATTCTTACTGTGTTTTCTCATTGCACCAGACATGCTTGGAGTTGGAGCGCTATCTACAGAGCGAGCCTTACGTCTCCACAACCGACCTCAAGTTCGACAGCCAGGAGGACCTCTGGAGCAAGTTGATCTTGGCCTGCGGGGACAAGGCCAAGGCCGAGTCCGACCCAAAGCTCCCCCAGGCCCACGAGCACAATCAGGACGGCCAAATCTTGGACACCAACAGTGTGAATTCTGACGCCAGCAGCGAAGCTTCAGACAGTTCTGAGGAGCTCTCGCCCACACACAGCTTTACCTCCAACCCTCTGGGCTCTGTCTTGGTTGGCTCTGGACCTTTTAGCCCTTCCATCATTAGCACTCCCCCGTCCTCTCCCGAGGCCAACTCGGAGCCCGCTGCTATGACAAACGGCTGGGTCGCCACGCACGGCGAGTTAAACTTGCCGGTCAAAATCAGGAGCGGTGGGGTGACAAAGAGTACGGAAAAGACGGGACTCGTGTGCGGGGACGCGTCTCCGGACGGCAGGAGGCGAGTACACAGGTGTCAATTCAACGGGTGTCGCAAGGTTTACACAAAGAGCTCCCACCTAAAAGCACACCAGCGCACTCATACAGGTGAGTTTCAGACAGAGCCGAGGTTGCCTTTTAATCATGACCATGTGTGATGTATGTAAACAGGACAGTACAGAGAGAGGATGAGGGCCCTCGCTGCTGTTTTCGAGCAAAAGCAAATCTTTCATAGAGTTAAAAACTGTCTGTTTTTATTGATTGAAAGGTAGAAGTGCCATTAATTCAGTCTTCCACCTTAATGGCATTGTCCATCCATTGTGTAATGTAATTAAAGGCCCACATTGCATGATGTCCTCAGCTGGAGCGCTGTGTGTATTAGCTCTGCATGGCTGGATACCTAAACTGTGACCTAATCTATCTGGAATGTGACTGAGCCAGTGAGTGAGAGAGGGGGGGGGGGGCATGGGGGAGGGGTTGCACATGGGAGATAAAAGGACTTCAAAACAGATTGAGTTTCACCATGGGAAAGGGGTGAATGGGCGGGGAGCCAGGGGGGCACTGAGTTGGAAGGGGTTTGAATGGTCATTTGAGCCTTTCTTATTTTTGATTAGCAGCGTGAAATTGCACGTGTGGCTTTTAAAAATTTTCTATATTGCACATAATTCGGCTGCACAGCATCGCTGTTAGCATATGTCAGGTGGCAGGAAAACGCAGGTAGTGATCCAACAGGTTCAGCGGAATCCAGGTCTGAATTGGATTGTCAGCACCTATGTCATCTGGTCCCTGGGGCTGATTGATCTGAACGTATTTAAATAACAGCGCAGAGATGACCAGTCATCGCCTGAGCACGAAAACACCGTGCATTCCTTTTGTGCTTGAGCTCAACTAATCGTCACCTTGCTTGTTCTGCAGGTGAGAAGCCCTACAGGTGTTCATGGGAGGGCTGCGCGTGGCGTTTTGCACGAAGCGACGAGCTGACCAGACACTTCAGGAAGCACACTGGGGCAAAGCCATTTAAATGCAGTCACTGTGACAGGTAAGCCAGGCCATTTATTGGCGTATTGATGTTATCTACTTTTCTTGCATTATCCTAATAATGATGCAGGTCTTAAAGGATTGGAAGCACTGATGCATTTCATTTAGGTAGCTCAAAATTTGAGCTAGACTGATATGTTGCCTTATTACAGCACTGGCAGTACAGAAATGCCAAGCTAGGTTTGAGGTCATTTAAAAACTGTGTCCTTTAAATTGTTTGTCCATCAAAAGTACAGGTTTTTATATATATATATATATATATATATATATATATATACACAATTTAAAAAAACTAAGAGATCTCGATACAGATTATTGTGTGTGCATTTATATAAAAGTACTTTTTTAAACTCCCAGAGATGGATATCAGTATTTGCCTCAACAATCCAGTATGTATCCGCTATACTAAAATTGAATTTGAAGGTCATTTGGAGATAATCAGCCTCTTCTCTGGAGGAATGAGAAGTTGTTGGTTCTGTTATCACTTCACATGAAATTACAAAGCATGTGAAATACTGGCCAAATCACGCTTTTGAAGCGTTAATGTTTAAAATCACCGTAGCACAAAGCTTCCTACACAACATGTCTCCTTCATCAATAGTCAATTTGTCCATAGTTATTGACTTCCCGTTCCCCTCCCCTCTGTCCCCAGATGTTTCTCCAGGTCTGACCATCTGGCTCTTCACATGAAGAGGCACGTCTAGAGCGGGGCAAGCACCAACCAAGCAACGCAGTGAAGGGGAAAGTTTTAAAAGAGGAAAAAAAACAAAAACAAATGCCGTCTCCCGACCAGTCTCTTGGTTGAACTGTCCCAGAGCAGAGTTGCGGGAGTGTGTTCCAGCCAAAGCATGCCGTTTTGCACCATACTGAAACCCAGTGCCTCCGGGACCTCTCTTTGGAGAAAGGCGCTCCGAAGGTTGTCTGTTGCAACAAGAGGACAAAATCATGGATGGGGGAAGAAATCTTTTTGATTGAAAAGGACTTACAACACACAAAAAAGACAACAACAAAAAAATAAAAGACACGCAAACAAAAAGAGTGAATGATTTGTATGTATGGTGCATGATGTTTTTGGGACATCTCCCAGACAGCAGATACACTGGTACTTTACAAAACTGTCTGAGGGAAGCATGTGTGCACTGTGAATGTCTGAGATTGGCCGACTAGCCCCCTGGAGAGAGAGAAAAAGAAGAGAAGATTTTTGGGAGAAGAGATGGACTGATTGTTTAATGGATGGTGCGGGGCTGGTACCAATGTTGCTGTGGACTGAATGGGTTTCTGAGGGAAATGTTCCATTTGGGTTTCCCTCTGTGGCAGTGTGAGGATGGGGCAGGATGGAAGTTCCTGCCTGTCTATGTGGCACCCAGACATGGGGGGGGTTTCTCCGAAGCTTTTGAGGCCTTGGGTTTGACTGGAGAGTGAAGGTGGATGTTTCCCCCTTCTGGTCAGTCACCTAGGGACCAAAACTCCCCCCCCCTGGTCAATGTATGGCAGGAGCTTTTTTTTTTGGTGTTTTTGGTGCAGCTACTAAATGTGCAATGTGTTATGTAGCCTGGTTTATTATTTTTTTACAAGCTACAAAGCTCATTTGTAGTCCAATTGTATAAGCTGTGTGCTTAGAGGTATAACACAACTATACTATAACTTCAATATCATAGACAGGTGTTGCATGGTTCTAGGGTTTGTTCATTTCCACTGTAATCAGGACTGCAAATAGTTTCAATAAAAGTGCAGCTAAAATGCGAACGGTTAAATGTTACAATATTGTACATAAAGCCTTGACGATTTCCTCTTTTTATTTTTGCAACGTCATCCGTTTCCTTCATTCTGGTTTTTCATCTGGCTGGAGATTTCACCACTGCTTACTAATTTTCTCATTCATCCAATGCCTCGAGGAGTAATTTTGATTTTTGTACTTTCTTTTTCTATCTAATAATGCACTGTTGACCTTAATGGTGCCTTATGCAAGTGACTCAGCCCTGTGGTAGCAGTGATTTTGCTCCCTCGGGAAGTCACATTTGTTGTATGGGTGATTTGACAAGCTTGATCAAGGCTCAATTACAAATTAACCTGCACCTCTTTGTGTTTAATGACAGCTGTCCCCATCTGTTCCAACAGTTAATTGTGTTTTTAAAGTGTAAAAAAAAAGTACCTTTTTTTTGTTGTTTTTTGAATCAGCATCAGTTTAGTTGATGTATATCACATCTCAACTGAGTCAGAACTTGTACACAAGACAAATTATGTATGTATAGAGCACTTAAATTCATTTATTAAAGACGTTAACTACTGTGTAGTATGTACTCAAGTCCATCACTCGCAGCTCTAAGGTACAAAACAACCAGACATGGGTCTGTTTCTTTTCCTTTTATGCCTCCTGACCATCACAAACACCATCCTCTCCTCCCTGTCCCCCCTGTCCCTCCATCCCTGCAAGTGGGACTGAAGAAAGAGCTAAAGATTTATTGTAATTAACAGGCTGCAGTCGGACAGGCCTCGCCTTGTACTGCCTCACAGTAATGAATTGCTAAAGGCTTTGTTGGCATGGAATCTGTCACAGACTGCTGACTGTGTAGGTTGGTTATTGACCTGTCTGGGGTACGTTGTTTTAGCCAAGCTGCAACAGTATTATGAAAACCACAGGAGCGAGCGGGAGGGGGGGTGCTCTTGGGAGATAAAGATCAAGCATTGATGGTGCACATGGAAATCGTCCAAAAAAAGCCAATGACAGTATCTCTCTCAAAGGCAAATGTGTTTGTTAGATGTTTATTGGAGATGGAGGGAGATGGATACTATAATGATAGGGATCATACTTCTTACTGTTTCAGGATAACGTGATGTGTGCCACCCACTCCGGATCAGCGACCTTGCTGTAGCAATTCGATGTTGCAGCAAGTTGCACTTGCGGCATGCTGCGACTTATGGATTTCAGATCAGCGGGTGAAGGAGACGGGATGAGTACAAACTTGAAACTGCTTGCTGCAATAGATTTGGGAGTGCTGGCTGTGCCTTTTGTGGGCAAAAGGAAAGGAACATTCATTCTGTGGAAACAGCAGCCAAAACCGTTCAAGTGGTAATTGAGCCTTGATTAAGCCCCATGTTTGCTCGCATCTTTTACACATCATCATCTCTTTTATCCCACTACCCCAACTCTTCTGTCTCACACACACACACACAGCTCTTTGTTCTGAACTGAATCTTTGTATAAAAAGAAAAAAAAACTTTTGTAAAATTGTTATGTTTATGCTTTATGAAATTTTTATTTGAAATTGTTTTGCAAAATTGTTATATTTCTGTATGAATGTATTTTTTATTGGAATAATAAGAAATTCTTATCTGACTTTGGCTTCGATTCCTTTGTCTCATTTGTTGATTCTCCTCAGTTATGCTTCATCATTGTGAAAGCTTTTTTGCCCATGGGAGGTTTGCAGCTTGTTGAGGATGAATAGATTGCATGCATTTCAACTGCATGCTGCCCTCCAATAATATGGACAAAATCAGATTAGGGTCCGGGTGTGAGCCCCAGGGGTACATATATAACAATTTGAATTTGTCGCATAAGAAATGAATTGAAAAGACAAATGTTTTCTAGACACTTTGTTAAGTATACTTTCTTTGTTGACATGTTGTACCTGCTGCTGCTAGAAGCTCCAAATGGCCTCACCAATACCTGACTTACCAGAATGAAAATGATCTCTCTCGAATAAGCAAATTATAACTTTGGAGAAACTGCCCCCCTCCAAACACCCCCTAGAAAAGTTTATGTAAAAATCTCTCTGCAATGGCTTCAATTCTAAGAGCGACTGACTGCTTGCTCCTTAGAGCTAGCTAGCTCTCATCAAAGCAGTATAAATAATTTATCTCCATCTCTTACAGCCCATGGCACTTAATTAGAGAGCCGCTTTTATACATTTGTTAGATAATTACTCTACTTGACACAGATAATGATACAAAACAGCAGTGGATAAACCAAAGAGCATGGTTTAAGTTACAAACTAACAAGAAAATAAGATTAAAAAAAAAAAAGAAAAAAAGACAGCCTTCTTCTTCTCTGCTCCCCTGCTTATGGTGATGACCTAGAATGGGCAGGCAACTTATTAGCTCCTCTGATTTCCAGTAAAAGCCCTGTGGTTTATAAATGAAGCTTTGCCCGCAGTTGGTAATTAAGCTAGCTTTGGAGAACCTCCCAGCTTTGGAGTGGCAACGAGTGTTGTTTTTTGCCTCAAATGCTGCAGCTCCTTGATCTCTCAAAAACTGCTGCCCCACTTGATTTGTCAGCTTCAAATCTACCTATGATGTATAATGTACAGATAAAGACTCCAAACTATTCACTTGACCTGCACATAGAAAAAAAAAACCTGGAACCTCAGATTCATGTTTTTAACCTCTGAAAGAAGTCAGGGACGTGTTGCATTTAATTTCCATGCAGTTGACTCACATCCTAGTGATATAAGTGGAACATCCTCTTGTGAAGTGGACCATCGTGGATAAAGTTTCACTTAAATGTGGCACTAAGATATATTTCCTTTGATGTATCCAGACTGCACATCATCCTTATGCTTTCCCACATTGATACTGTAACACAGTCTAAAACCCAAAAGATTATGGGAAACAGTGAATCACTTTTAGATGTCACACATCTTAACTTCATGTCTCAGATCTAGATCTAGGATTGTGTCCCATGACACAAAGGTAAGGTTTTTCAACAGTACATGTAATGGTGGTGGAAAGCAACTAAATTGATTTACTCATGGTATGCATTTAAGTACAATTTAGAGATGTGTGTACTTTGCTTGAGTATTTTGATTCCCTGCTACTTTATACTACTGCACCACAGTTCAGACATTATACTGTTCACTCCACAATATTTATTTTGAGACCCAATTGTAATATCATCCACCATTTCAGAAAAAGCTAAGGTTAGGGAGGAAAAATGAATACAGATTTGTGTGACAGAATTTTGAGACATCTCACGAGTCCACAGATTTATTATAAATGATGTAATCCTTAAGATTTTCATCAAATCAAACCCCATTTTGAAACTATTTATGTTGAGATTTTTTTTTTATGCAATAGCCATTCAATGCATTTACATCCAGAAATTACCTCTCTGTGTAGTAATGTTTAGTTGTTAAGTGGTGGGGTCCTCCATTCCTGTGCTGGATTCAGATTGCCTACCTAAACACAAAGGATTTACAGGGAATGATGCATGCATGTAGATCTGCATATAGACTGGATGTCTATTTTGATCTCACACTCACTTTGGAGGGGCCTGACCTCTAGGTTGGGAACGACTGGACTAAAGTACCATTGTGGCATGTGTGCATGTGTGTGTATATATATAGTATCTTACAAAAGTGAGTATGTGACAACACTGAAGAAATGGCACTTTGCTACAATGTAAAGTAGTGAGTGTATCGCTTGTATAACAGTGTAAATTAGCTGTCCCCTCAAAATAACACATCACACAGCCATTAATGTCTAAACTGCTTGCACCAGAAGTGAGCACGCCCCTAAGTGAAAATGTCCAGATTGGGCCATGAGTATCAATATTTTGTGTGGCCACCATTATTTTCCAGCACTGCCTTAACCTTCTTGGGCATGGAGTTCACCAGATCTTCACAGGTTGCTACTGGAGTCCTCTTCCACTACTCCATGACAACACCACAGAGCTGGTGGATGTTAGAAAGCTTGTGCTCCTCCACCTTTCATTTGAGGATGCCACAGATGCTCAAAAGGGTTTAGGTCTGGAGACATGCTTTAGCAGGATCACTTTTACCCTCAGTTTCTTTAGCAAGGCAGTGGTCTTCTTGGATGTGTGTACCCCTCATGGGGTGGTATGTGTCATCCTCAACCTCGGGTCCTGGTCTGGGAGTTTGAGGGTTCTGCGCACTTTCTTAGCTTTTCCCAGGACTGAACTGGACAGAGAATTCAGGTGTTTGACCTGGAGTCTGCTCAAGCCACTCTCAGTTTGGGGGACCGACAGCCCCAATCACTGCTGGCACCACTGTTGCTTATACAGTATATATATGCAAATACTTTAATTTGCTACTTGTATGAAAGCAACAGACGATTACTCATTTTTAAATTGTCATATTGCCACTTTTACTTAAGTAAAGGATCTGAGTATTTCTTCCACTGTTGACAGCAAGAGTGAATTAACAACCAGGCAACTGCCCCAGTCTAGGTCCCAGACTCCAGAGGGCTTCAAAGACTTTTGGTAATTTGATTAAATGCAAATTTGTCAGGAAAATGCATCAATGCATCAATTCATCAACTGAAATGACAGAAGCCAAACGACATCCCGTACTTGTTTGCTACTAATCGCAACACTAGAATTACCAATATTGAATATGAAATAATTCAATATTTACAGTATGTACGGTATACATCAAAGACATGTCTATTTTCATGTGATCTACTGATCTGGTAAGACTGAAGGAGAATAAGCATGTTATTCACAGTCATTTCAAAGCTGTCCTGTGTCCACGTCAGTGGTATCAGTGAATCTCAATGAATGTGACTATCTTTCACTACATAATTGCAAAGGGATTACTATTTTATCATTCCCTTTCAAGCAGAAGGCCTTCCAATTGTGGATGGTAAAATAAATCATTATCCAAAATTGCTGTGAAATAACAGGCGTGAGAGATTGCCTTGCCTGAGTTTTACACACACACACACACACACACACACACACAAGAAAATGGACTGTGATGGAGGCACACAGTGAGTTAAATGAGGGGAAATAATAAGGAAAGAGGAGGTTATCAAGCTCTGAGCCTGGTTCATTCAGCTAGCCAGACTGCAAGTCATCACATATGCAGACTTTACTCTGAAAGCCCCAGCGTCAGGGCTTTCTCTCCCTCTCTCCTCCTCTCTTTGTGTTAATGGAGTCTATTAGGACTTGGCTTGTAGGGGAAATAAGACTGAATTCAGAGGTCAATGACCCTCCTTTATGTTTCTGGCTTGCCAGCACCCAACTGCAGTCGCCACCACTGTGCCATAATCACCATCATCACCATCCCCATCATCATCACTGAAGCTATCTGCCTCTCCTACACTGTTATTCCCATTTCAATCCTCACTGTGACTGTTCAATAGTATATAGTACCATAGTATCAGTACTATTGCTATCCTCCTATCCTAATATTACTCCTCCTCCTGGATTACCCTTTAAATAATGCATATTTCCTTAAACGAAGCCCCATAGTAAATTAGATTCTACACCTAATTAGCATGTTGCAATTAGCAGAAGAAATGAGAGAGGATTTAAGAACATTGCCCACAACAAAGTGTTCCAGATTAGATGTTATTTTTCTCTGTTTTGTTTTGTTTTGTGTTTAAGCCCCATAATTATGTGTGTTAGAGCTGTTGCAGATCTTTTAACACAGATTCATTTCTGACTGAAACTCTAAGAGCACCAGTTCTTTTGGAAATTGAGATGCAATCCTCATGACCTTGTTGCAGAACTCACGGTGAACCAGCAAACACGTCTGAGTGCTATGCAAAGCAGCAAGAGTGACTTCATAAGTTTTCAGTGGAAGGATAAGAGTCTGACTATAAAAATATTTTTCAAATGCAGGTCTATCTCTAGAGACCATTGGCTGGGTTAAACCTCAGTGAGTCTAGCCTCATTAGGTGGGTTCAAACCATATACTGTATAAAATATGGACGCTGTGTGTGTGAGGTTTCTGAAGACCTATTGTGAAGCTTAACGTGGGAGGCTCCAGGCAGCTCCTCTTTCCCATTTATTTCCCATTTATTACAGTTGTAATAAATGGGAAATTTAGGTATAGAGACCAACAATGCTTTTTCTACCAGTCTGTAGACATGTTTATTCCTCCTGTAAGCTGGGCATTTAAGCATGGGGATTTATAAGCCATCCTCAAGTGGCCATTCAATGTACTGCAGTTTTTGGTACTTCGCAAAGGTTGCCGCTTGGTTCAAACCACCATCATGAATGAGTGATTGCTATTTATGTTTTTACATTAACCTGAAATACTCCATTATCAGTTACCTAACTTTTTCTTTAGTAAAACTGTGACTGGATGGCCAGATAAACCTGCCCTGGGGGAAAAATTAGCAGCTGGTCACCTATTGACTCCCTGTTTGTGGTAATTCGGTTGAACACATATTTATGTCATTCCGTAAACTTGTGTGGAATAGGTTATTGTGTGAAAGCAGAATGAGTACAGCTTTGATAATTGCGGTCAAGGCTAGTGACCTTATCGCTTCCAACAAGGTCATTAAGAGTACGGGAATGACAATAATAGTTTCTACACCTGGGGAAGGCAGACATTGAGCCTGGTTGTTATCAGAGCAGTAGTTTGGGAGGCAAGAAATGATGGCATGATAACTTTCTAGAGATGTAAAATCTTGTCTCACAGTCTTCTAGTCTGCTGTGCTATGTGAAACAACACGCTGTTTTCAGTTGAATGCTTGGTAAACAAAGATTTCAATAAGTAATCGTGTTAGTTTTTAGTTACAGCTTGCTCTGAATCATTGATTTAAACAACAGGGGGGAAAATCGCATCATCACAATATGATTCTGCTGACAGTTTATAAAGCATAATATTGAATTATCACCAGCCCTAATGGAGACCTTCTGGTTAGATTATATGGATCAGTTTAAATTCATTAAAGAAAAAAAGGAAAACCATGATGCATTCAGCTGGCAAATCATGTACATCGATGATAATAGTGCACTGTGCGTATGTACGTGGTTGCAGGCACACGTGTGGGTACTGTAATAGAGAGACTCAGAGAGTGAGAGAAGGGTCTCTGGGCTCATGCTCAGTCCTCAGAAGATGTATCTCAAGGTAAATGAGTCCATTTGAATACAAATCTGGGTCGTACTGGGTCACAATCATAATTGTCTGTGTAATTAGATTCACTCTCCGAGTCTCTGGCTTGTGTCAGTCCGGCAGACAGCAGCAGTGTGCTCAGGAGGATGGACCAAAATGCACTGTTAGCCTGTGTAGCCAGGGGTCGTACGGTCAAGATGAGGTGAGGACAGGCAAGTGCACATTCCCACATAATGGTCCCTGGTGTGATGATTATTTTGTCCCTGCCCTTTCCCACTCTCATTACGGCATTCTTGGTAGGTCACATTGCTTTCAGAACTATAGATGCAATGCGTTGCCGGTTTATGTACACTAATGATCCCAGTTGTTATGGTACTGTCATGGCATTGGCTGTCATCCAGAACGTGTTGCTATGTCGCTGCGTGTCAGCGTCAGCATTGACCAAAATAACTGCATTGTCACTTCTTTCCTCTGAAAAGGCTCTGTCTTCAGCCTACTGTTTGACTCCCCCTATACAAAGTGTTTTCCTTCAAACCACGCAGCCGATCCACAATCTGAAGTGCAGGGAAATGTCAAGTTTCATAAGAGCTGGTATGATTTTCAATTTCCACTGCCATTATAGTATAGGCAGTGAGTAGAGACACTTATTAGTTGAAGTCAAGGTCTGAGATGTTTTAAAAAGTCCTTTTCTCTCATCTACAGGTTAACACTGCACATTTGCATTAATCACCATGACAACTGCCTCCTGACTGTGTGTTACGCCTGACAGAGAGAAGAAGAAAGCAAGCAGCAGAGAGATGCCGATAGCCTCACGACAAGATGTATTTTAATTTCACACTTTCGGAATATTTTCACTATGAACTCACTGTAACACAGTCCGCTTTGCTCAAATTGCAATTATTGTAGGAAAAGATGAGGTCCTAGCATACAAGCGCTATTACTTTCTGCTTCTGTGGACCAGATCTGTCCACTTCATCTGTGTCTTGGAAATCCATGAAATCAAGTATTTCAAGTTTTTCCGTCCATCTATCCTGGAGAACAGCACGTATCCTGCAAGAAGCACAGACGGCCCGGTAATCAAAAACAGAGGTAATACATCATTTAAATTCTTGTTTTCTGTATCAGAATGTCAGAATATCTCAACTTTAACATAAATTTTCATGACATTTTGTACAGACATTTAAAGTTGCCAGAGGGTGATTTCTAATGGCCTGACTTTTCCTCCTAGCACCACCATCAGATCAAAGCTGTAATTTTTTCTTTGGTTAATGACTAAATACCTGCAGGACAAATATAATTCCTGAAGTGGACTTTGTGCTTAGTGCTAATTGGGAAATGTTAGCCATAACACCATAAACTAAGGCACTGAAAATGGGAAACATTTTACCTGCTAAACATCAATATGTTAGCATTGTCATTGTGAGCATGTCGCCGTGCTAAAAGCAACGCTGTGCCTCCTGAGCGGATAGCATGGCTGTAAAATAGTTAAAATGATAAAATACCATAATGTGCCCTGGGTTCACCTGATTAATGGATACATAAAAAATAAAATCAATTGCTCATTGCATATTACTAATTGAAAAATTAACTGTGATTAAATTAGCCTACTTATCATCAAAAGAGGCAAAAATGTATGTAATGCCTGTAGAAAAAGAAAACAACTGTGGAATAACAAGCAGCGCAGGGTTTGGAGTAGTTAGTGTAGTTACTGACCATCAACAACCAGGTGCAGCCAGTTTTGGTCCAGCAAGTCCATAGAAGTCCTGTTCTCAAATGAAGGCTAATTGCTTCCAAGCTATCCTGCAGCCGTCTGTCCTCTGAACACACAGAGCAGTATTTGAAATCAGCAGTATTGTAAAACAGCAAACAAGTTAGTAACTTTATTTTTCTGTAATTGCAATCTGAAAAAAACTGACACTTGGTATAACTGGCAGGAAAGGCACACAGGGAGCCTTTCTCTCCATTATCGTTAGCTGTACAAGGATTAACTCAGCTAAATGATTGTGTACTTTTTCTTCATCACGAGCACATAAATGTAGCCATGTTAGGTCAATCATCGGGTTTTATGCGTTTGATATTTACATTTCACTTCATCTCTCATTAAAACCTAAGGCTACAATCGAACACTTGCGCAGAATATTAATCCTCCTCTCTCCACCTCCATCTCAGGAATTAATTTTTGCAACGTACACCAGTATTCCCCGGACTAGACCCTAATTAATTTTTGGTCACACTAATTAATTATCGACTGCAAAAGTGAAGAGCATGTAGGAAATACAGTAGCATGTGACAAAAGTGGAGGGGGAGATAAAAAAAAGTTGCTGCTGGTGTTGGAGTGTGACAGTAAAGTGAATGTGGTCAAAATAAGGTGAGAAGTGGATTTATGTCACCTTACGAAAACGTTTAACTTTTGTGTGTGAATTGTCTGTGTGTTTATTATGCCGTTAAACTGCATACTGTGGCATAAACGAACAGTGAGTCTGAATTAGTGCTGCATTTTCAGCAAAAGCTGACATCAGGTCATTGCTCTCTTGGTTACACATGTGCAAATGGTCTTCACAGCCACATTGAGGGGAAAAACATCATTATAGAACGAGTGAACAGTGAGAAAGAGCATGTACTTTCTATTTTAAGCTTACATGTTATTTTGAAGACTACTTGCAGCTCCCTGTGGAAAAAGACATCTGTTCAACCCAATATTAAAGTGATTGTTTTGTTTTGCCGGCTTATTCTTTGGGTCAAGGGGTTCTGTAGTAAAATATAAATGACTTGCTGCTGTGGACGGTCTATCTTGCATGCTGATGCGTAATGCTTCTGAGACGACACTTAGGAATGTTAAAAGGTTTCATAACCCCGGATCAACATTGAGGCTAATGGTCGCTACTGTCTGGGAAGCAAGTAGCCTTTTACTACTCCAGTCAGCTTGGAAAAAAGCTGACACACGACTCTGCGGTTGTGTGGAATCCTCACATCTCCACTTTTGGTGATTTGGAGACTTTCATGTTTTTATCATCAGGCTGAAACCAAAGCTGTTTATCCTTATGTCTTGACATTTTAAGGATAGGAGGCTTTAAAACCACAATGATAAGCTATTTTTATAGATGGAATTTTTTTTTATCCCACAGTTGGGTATGTGTTAACAACTACTACTATGTACTGCTCCTTTTTTCATTTTTCATCCTTTTTTAACGGAATGTCTTTACATTTATAATTGAAGATTATCTAATTTCATATTGTACATTCCAAATTAAATCGTAACCTCCTCAGTTAAGAAACAACTCCAAAACCAGCTGATAAACCAGCTTTATTTGTCTGAGGTTTGGCAGGAATATGTAACCAGGAGGCAGGGAGGCTGACTGACTGCACCACGTCACGTCCAATCACTGCAGCAGACAGGCAACAGGTTACTTTGCATTTTAATTATGAGAAGGTCAGGCCAGGGTTTGTTCGCCAGCGTTGTGTTTCATGTGATTAAACATGCACCGGACGCATAATTTATAGAGCGCAGAGGACGCTTTGACCCCATCACAATTTTACAATCTCCCACAAGCCTTTGTTGTTGCAACGTAAATAATTCCAGTAATTTATGGCAGAAAGATGAAGGTTGTTGGTGAGAAAGAAAAAAAAAATCAATGATACATGTTTAAGCAATTTCATTAGCTCTCTTTCTTCAAAATCATATAGTAGTTCCAGGCTCTTTTTCCTTGTCGCACTGCTGAGTTTTTAACAAGTGCTCTTGCCAAAGGAAACAGGAAGCATCAATGGCCAAAAAGTACAATTCCCACAGTAAACCTGCGGTTTCAAGTTCTTATGATGTTTCTAGTGTTTGTCACCCAACAGATTTTACAGTGGTTCTCATTATTTATTCCCACTGAGCTATTTTGGGGCCCAGTACACACAAATACATATGGTGAAAAACTACATAGCTGACAGGGATTAATTTCTGTAGCTTGAGAAATTTAAAAACATCACTTCTTCGTGGGTGCCAACCAGCCCCCTCCAGCCCCCCAACAAC
>JAPMOB010250852.1:0-11778 GCA_029875015.1 Lepomis gibbosus | reverse complement strand
GGGCCTGCTGACAGACATGTCCTGGTTTCTCTGTAGTGTCCGAGGGTTTTTGGAGTTTCAGTGGACCCAAAGATTGCTGTTGACCCAAGCACAGACTAGCTAGAGAGAGTAGATTAAGTGTACTTCTCTGTTTATTCTCTTTTCAGAATGATTGTGACTCAGTTATTTGCTCAACCCCTCAGCCTGTTTTTATTTTTAACTTATTATATTTTATGTTGCTTATGTTATGTTGCTATTTTTATTGTTTTTCCCTGTTGCTTTTATGTTTTATGTAAAGCACTGCAGTTAGAATAAAATTATCTTAACATGAAACTCTATCAGAGTGATAGGGGCGATTTCTAACCAGACTAAAATTACCCAAAAGGGTCGAAATACAACTCGATTCCGTGACTAATTGAACTATGATATTCAGAGGCAGGACAAACTGTCTTGATGATGTGATGATGTATTGAAATACAGTCACTGGAAAAGGAGGAAGGGGTTTTAGGATTAAAGACCAGCAAACCAAGCTCCACACGGTTTAAACAACTGGACCAAGCACCACAGTGGGTGCCTTGATCGCTTAGAGGAGAGGAAAGAGAGCTGAGATAGAAGTCACGTTGGCCCAGCCTTGACTTAATCCTGCTTCTAAAGATCAGGTCTGGACAAAATGGGTCTTGTGTTGACCAAGCAATGGAAATCAGAGAATCGTGTGCCCACATTTTTACAGGAGACCTGCCCCCTCAACATCCTGGATCATGCACTTGGCGGGCGGTCCATGTTCCGAGCTGTCAGTGCTAGACTCCGGCAAGATAAGAGAAGACTGACTCTGTGTATCACATCGATGATGCTGGGTGCTCAAACACAGTTACGATGGACTCTGTTTCCCAAATGTCAGACCTTTTTATGTGAAGATAAAACCACATTATCATGGTGTTGCTGCTGTTCACATTCTCCCCCAGACACAAATTCAAAAATTGCACTACGGAATGTTCAGGGTGTGTGTACGTATATATGTATTAAACAACTTTATATAGTTTTATTTTATTGTATTTGTTGCCATATTTTGATATACACTTAATTATATGTTAAGTTCTGTGTGTAGCATGAAGGGGCTACAAATTTAATTTCGTTATACAACCTTTTGCTGAGTAATGGCAAAACAACAACCTTGTACCTTGTCTTTGCTCTATCACCACATTTACATTTTAATCTCATTGGTAAGGCAGAATTATAATCACAACTGTCAGCTTGTTGTCTATTTCAACATTTTCATATAGTGGGATCAAACTGACATTGCAGCCTCTAGGGACCACTACTTGGACTTACAACTAGCTATTTACAACAGAAATTTAACAGAAATATTTTGAATTTGGGAAGGTGAATATCGCCTCTTCCCCCATGACTTCTGTTAAACTTTTTTATACGCATGGTCTGACCTTGTTTAATGTTGGTTTGCATGATATCTGAGACGTGTATGCTAATTTAACTCCTTGAAATCTATTGTGATGAAGTCAAACACATAATGATCAAACGAATACAATCTTGGATGGTATTAGATGATCAGGACAAATAGAAAACATAATGAAAAAATGAAAAGAGTGTTCAAATTGGAAAAGGACTGTAATTTCATAATTCAACAAATTTTTGTTTAATATATGTAACACAATGCAGTTAAAGATAATAACTACTGATCCATCGGCAGGTAGATCTTCGGTATGCAAAATGAATTAGGATTAATTTGTCTGTCTGTATGTTACATGACACACTTCTTCTCAGCCACACTGAGCAACACTATGTATTTGCCTTCTTCAACAACTTCGGAGCACCCCCAGCTCTGCTTGCTCTTATTTTACAACAGGCAGTTATTTGTTCAGGTTTTACCAGTTTTTTTCAGGTAGCGGGTACTGAGTTATTTGGAAGAGATCTTTATAATTTAATTTCTGTTAATGTTCCAGTTACACTAAGGACTTTAACATTCAACACAAACGTATAGATGCAAGCTAAGGTGTGAAACAATGCTACACAGAGTTGTAGCACAATTTTATAGAAAACTTTCCCCCATGTTTTTCATTTGACACAATAATGTACATTTTTGGACCGGATCCTGAACTGCCCAAAATCTTAGTCCTGAGGACTGTCAGGTGATCACAAAGAACAACACGTAGCTAAAAAATCTCTGTACACATCATATTAACTGTGATATAGGACGGCGATTCCTCTTGTGTTTTGGGTCTGACTTGTAGATCATTGTGTGCTATGTCAGTTTAACTGTCAAATGACAACTTTTAGTGATGCATTATGAATTTAAAGAATGTCCTATCTAAGTGTCAGAGCTTGTTATGACAGGATCCCCAGCTGGCCTGAGGCCAAACTGTGACAGTGCCAAGAAAATAGCTATTTTATTACAGTATACACTATGCAGGCGGTGGGAAGCAGTACAATATAGCTTAGGAGGAGGAGATGAAATGAAATGAAATGACAGTTGAGGCTGGCTCCGATTCAAAAGAACTAGAACTGCAAGTAGGCAATAACGGATTCCAGGCCCCCTGAGGCAAGCCACGCCTGGTGGTCCATTGAGGGAGTGCAAGTGGGACCTATAGTCCCAATGGAATGATGCGGGTCGCAAGTGGAGGGTAATTTGGAAAACTAAATTGTTATGATTTTTTTTAAACAATAAAGGCAAACTAGGGCTGAGCGGTGCCACATATTGCACAGAGCTTATGTTTGGCAAGGGAAACTGTTGAAGTTTTCTCGCTCTCTCTGTGAATTTCACTTTTACAGTTCATTGTGGCACCACATAGTGGTGACAATGCCTTGCATGTGTGGCCCCCAGCTCCCTTGGGCTTGGACCCCTAAATAAGTGAAAAGAAAAGACATGGCAGAGTCTGTCAGACAGTTTCTTGCCTGCTAACTGTCAAGCTCCTTTCACTACTCTACAGGCCCAGCCTGGACCACAGCCTGCCTGTGAAAAGAGCAAGGATTAAGACAGTTAGAGATAAAGACAAAGGGGACACATGGCCTCCCTTCCCCTGAGAGCACCCCCCAGCCACACAATGATACAATGTGATGATGTGTTCTTTTCGCCCGCACCGGATGTGTGTGTGCCGTGCAGAACTCCTCAGCATTGTGTGCAGGCATCTGCCATTGTGGCCAGGCAATACTAATACTTTGCAGATATTTCACAGTGGATGAGTGTTTTCTTTCTGCCCAGGCAGCCTGGAGTTCTCTGACTCCCAGGGTCAGGAAGCAGGGAGGCCCCGGGACTGACTAGCCTGCAGAACTACAGCTGTGGGGGAGGTGGAAGGCAATGACCTGTGGTCTTTCTCTCACTATATCTTGGGAACTGGAAAACACCTTAAAAATACTTTCTTTTCTAACTGAGAATCTCTTTAAGAGTCCAATCTCAACAGGCATCTGTCTGGGTTTAGGTCCAAACACAGTATTATCTCAGCAGCTTCTGCTTAAAAAAATGGTATCAGTTGTGCCCTCAGGCTTCTGACAGTGTTCATCATCTTTATGATCTAAGTAATCACAAAGGACTCCAATGTGTAAGTAAACACGTTGGATCCCTCCCACAGTTATTGTTATGTTTGTTTAAAATGTTATTGATTAGATTAGATTAGATTAGATTAGATTAGATTAGATTAGATTAGATTAGCTTTTATTGTCACACATGCACAAGTACACAGCGAGATTGCCTTTTGTCGGGGCAAGCCTTATGTCTAAGCCTTATGTAACATAATAATAATAAATAATAAATAAAATTCTGAAAACAAGGTACTTGCCATGGTACAAAGTAAATTTGTGTTGACAAATTCTTAGTCAAGCTGTGTTTCTAGATTCAAGAAAGAACCCTTTAAGTCCAAAGTTTATCTTATTTTCTTGTAGCAAAAATTCTTGAACATCACTTATAGAAACCGTCAGGGACGCTGGATGTCAGTCACACCTGGGGGTAGTGAGAGAAGATCAGTATATGTCATAGTACGAATGTTGAATGATCTTCATGTGTTTTGAATGGCCAGGATAACTTTAATCTAACAGTTGAGTTAACAACAGTTTGAGAGCATTTTATACCACAGCAGACAGCAAATTTAAACACCAAATTACTGTATGTCAAGGCAGCCACAGCAGCTACACAGTGACAACAGGAACTAATGCATGAGAACTGAAAGGAGATGATGAGGGAGAGACAGCACGTATCACATGGACACTTCTGTCCACATGTCCACATGAGCTCTCTCTCCCACACTCTGCTGCGAATCTGCATCATCTTTTAATCAATTGACCTAAGCTCCCTTATTTCCCCTCGGACGTTGTGGAGTTAACCACAAAAGTTGAAAATGAAAGATGAGGCATCGAAAAAGGGCTTTGTTTTCACACAATAATAGTAGATTTAACTACTGAATCATGGGAATTTAACTCGCATGTAACCACAGCTGCATTTAAACTTGTCAACACAGTACAGTAAACCACATCGCTCCGTGATTCTTTTCCAGACAAAAGTTTCCACAAATGCCACTGTGAACTTTACAAAATGCTAGATGGCCCTTTCCTAGAGACAACAGTGAATGTTTTTTTTATAACGTTACACTAAAACAAGCTATTATCTTGTTGCAAGGGTATAATCCTTAAGATTTCAGCCCTGGTTGATTAGACCTGTGGTGTTGGAGAAAGAAATTATTCTACAATGAAAAGAGAATACTAATGGCTTTTTTTTGTCAAGCCAAAAATGGGGACTGATATATATGAAATATTAAAGCTGCACTAATCAATATTTACCTACACACAACCCACAGAGAATCATCCCCCATCTCTGCAGTTCCCCTCAGTTCTGTGCTGTGTTGTAGTCTTTCACAGAATACCTTTCTCGTCTGTTTGATTTTTTAGATCTAGTTTTACAGTTTTCCCAGTTTTAATGACTGTAAGCCTGGACTAGACTTTAGGCGAGATGCCTGGAAAAAGTGCATTCTGCAGATGTTACAGTCCAGTGCCCACCTTTAGTGCACATATTGAAAGAATCCAAACTAGGAACTATGGATATGTAGATGTGATATTTGTCATGACCACTTAGTGCTGTCTGCTGAGACGAGACCAGAGAGGAACTGAAAAAAGGTAGACAGAGGAATTGACTGTGTGAGAGCAGTCAAAAGGAACATTGCCCTTGGGCCTATGAAAGCACATTTTCTCCAATGTCATGGAGATTTCTTTTGCTAATGAGCTGTATCCATGGGCTATCAAGTGCTGCCAAATGCAGAGGGGAATTGTTCCTTTGCTTAATTAAATCATGGACAGTTTTGTGGCCTTAATACTCGGAATGTAAGCTTTTATGTAACTGTTTGTGGGAACCTAGATCCACTCATTTTTTTGTGTAAAACAGAGCATTGAACTGGATCTTTGTCTAGTGGGAACACAGAAATAGGATAATTGTTGAAATATTAGCACCATATCATGTTACTAATACAGTACCATCTCATGTTGGCTAATGCCAACATTTATTGCTAACTTAGGAAATAGTGTGCCCTTTATATAACAAGGCAAAAACAAGGCTTGGGTATGCTCCAAACAAACTAGATTGTCTCACTGTCATCCAAGCACTTCATAGTTGTATACTTCAAAGTATTAATACTTGTTTGAATGACCACACTTGAAGCAGGGTGTAAATCATGCTTGGTTGTATACACAAAAGGTAACAGAAACAGTTGATTAAGAATGAAAAAAGAGAGTGAGAGAGACGTTCCAACCCTGTATACTCTTTCACCTCCACAGACCTTGCCAATCACTGTGTAAAGTTGACATGACTGTCAGATTACTGGTTTGAGAAAGTTACAGAAATCATTAGAAGCTGACGTTGAAAAGTTGTGGATATTGTTCTCTTTCTGTCTATCTAAGACATGAAAAAAAAATGCTCACACAGTTTTCAGAGTCAACTTCAGATACAAGCGGGTGTGTAGAACAATGTCACCCCCGAAACACCGTGTCTTTCACACATATTTTCAACACGTTTTACAAATAGATGAGCCAACAACTGTCCAAAGAAAAATATGTACAGTAGTTTACAGTAAGAGACAAATTCTTTTTTAATCACTGTTAAACTGTACCATGTGCCAATTACATACTGTGTTTGTCAATTGAAAAAGATAAATTTCCAGATCAAGAAAGTCTTGTTTATCATGAAACTGTTGAAATCTAAGACTTGAAAATATGTAATTAGGCCTTACACACAAGCCCTAAGCTTAGTCTACACTAAGCTTAGTCTACACTAAGCTTAGTCTACACTAAGCTTAGTCTACACTAAGCTTACCGCTACACTATATTCCCTGAAACCTGCATTCTATTAAAAATCCACCAGGGGGCGACTCTTCTGGTTGCAAAAAGAAGTCCGGCTCCATTAGAAGTAATGGGAAAATGACCCTACTTCTCAGCTGAATAATTA
The DNA here is from genome assembly GCA_029875015.1 of Lepomis gibbosus. Taxonomy (NCBI): domain Eukaryota; kingdom Metazoa; phylum Chordata; class Actinopteri; order Centrarchiformes; family Centrarchidae; genus Lepomis; species Lepomis gibbosus. Next base: position 5,363 of record JAPMOB010250852.1, on the reverse strand, counting down.
CCCCAGTAAACACTTTCCTGATGAGTTTATGGTCTCAGTCGCTAGTTTCAAGTCTTCTTCAACACAGCATGATGTTCATTTAGTAAATTATTGTCCTATTTATTTTAAAATAGACCACAAAGCAGAGTATGTTTCAGGGCGGGGTTATCTATGATTGACAAGTCATTAACATAGTGACCTGTCAATCAGGCTAGAGCCGACTCGTACCTTCGGCGCTGTGTAAATTTAACCAGCCCCGTTGAAAAAGCTTATCAGGAGTCGGCTGTTCACTTTCTCTGGTGAGTACATTTAGTTTTAAGACTGTTGTTCTCTAGACAAACTTATCAGCCTGTTAAAATTGCAGTTAACATGAGTTACAGTTGCACCTAGCTAAGGTAGCTAGCTAGCTGCACACACGACCGTTAGCTCCGCCATATCGTCACTTCTGAGCACTTCCTGGGTGCAAAAACTTGACATGGTGGCGCTCTATCGGCCAAACTTGAGGTTTCAAAATGGCAGTCCACAAATCCAAAAGGTGACGTCACAATGACTACATCCATTTCTTATATACAGTTTATGCTTAAACCCAAAAGTCGTGCAAGTAGGGTCTTGACTTTTTCTCTCCAGAAACTACCAGAGCTGCGGAAGCTACAATGTCTATGTGTTTTGTAGCGGGGTTTATAAAATACGTTTTTTAGTCACATGAACTACAGCTCTTGCTTGTTCTTTCGCCTCCCGGCTGAATAAAACAAATCTGGTAAGATATTGTTACAAGGGACGGCCTTGCTGGTGTTGGTGATGTGTAATGAGTGAGAGATGCCATGCTGCAACTTTTTTGACTTTTTTGATCAATCCAAAATTATCTTTTGTATGGATAAACATCATATGTGTAATTGGCACACGGCACGGTTCAACAGGGATCAAAAAAGGATTTGTCTCTCAAAGAAAATAGGGCGCTGGAAGGACTGAGGGGCTCAGCCTCTATAAGCTGTTTGTTAAGTATGATACAGGCTGCCTTATCATCAGAGGAATACTTCCTCCATTACTTAGGACTGAATGGTACTCTCACCTTCTGCAGGTATTCCATTCCACTTTAATTTTTTGTAATGCTACCATTATCATCATAATTTGTTGGCAAAGTAAAAAACTATGCAGCACATTATATTTCCCAATCCCACCCAACTTCTGACACCAAAAATATGGCCTTGTGTAAAATAGGAGAGCTTTGGAAACCTCAAGATGGTAGAAAGTCAAATGGTGTTGTATGTAACACAACACCCGAACAGAGAAGCCAAACAGACCTTAGCCCATGGCACTTAACATGATACATGATCCATGAACAATGCCTTGGTAAATGTATACACCTTAAAGAGCTTAGGTATAGTTAGCCCTGCAGGTCATACCTTTGGTAAGTGGAATGGAATCCAGGGAGGAACTACAGATACAGTAGGTGCAGGAAGAGGAGGAGAGGCCACAAGACTGGGAGTAATCTCTCCTTTAACCACTGGAGTGATAATAATCAGTAAAGGGGAAGCTTTTAATCTACAAGTTAAAAGCTTGTACCGTGCTCTTCTTAACTGACAGACAGGGCAAACAAACAGGAAGAAAGGCTACTCAGTTCAATAAGTTTCTTTCTACGGCACGTCCTCTATAAGGGAAGTGCGGTTTTGTGTCAAAGAGCCTTAAAACGATAAAAGGAGGCTCTTAAAAACATAACCTAACAGCTGTTTTAGCAACGCACACAGAAGTGTGAATGAAACTTTTTATGTTCAAGACGGGCCCTGCACATGAAAGGCTCCTTTCATGATCCTTGTGTGCAATAAAAATAGCCACTCGCAGCAGACTGGAACACAAGGGAGGTTGAACCAGGTGGTCCTTGTTGGCACACAATGTTGGGGAAAACCAGTTGTTTTGGTGTTGTGTTGAAACTTGTAAGCAGAACCTTTTGAAATAGAGATTTATAATTGCAATAACTTAGAAGCATAAGAAATGTGGCCTCAATAAAAATCAGTTCTGAGGAAGGCTTGCATCATTAGAGATGCACTTCCAAGTGAAGAATATTTTCTTATAAGTGTTTAAAGAAAATTACGCCAATGAAGGCATCATTCTGTTGTCACGCTGCAGCTCTGCTAGACTGCAGCTCTCTCAGGTTTAAAGTGGAGTGCTCCCTGACTTATCTCGCTCTTGCCACAAGGGACACTGTAAAGCCTATCAGGACCTGATTTCAACCAAACAACAGCCTATCCAGATTTTCAAAGGGCCAAAGAAAAATACTCTTCCTGCATTTCCAGCAAAGTCTAAATCCTCCTATATATTGCTTGGCACAAATTTCAATCTCAGCCAGTAGCAGTACGGGACGAGTGGTTGATGTGTAGCTCTGGTTCTCACTGAGATGCTGAATGTAAGAGGCAGCCTTTGCTAACACAGAGGTCATTGCTGTATGTGTTTCCGTGGCAGCAGAGCTCCTGACAGCAGCTGCTGATGCTGTCAGATGAATGAATACACACATTCGCCTATTTGTTAAATTGTTTCTGGAAATCCTGTAAACAGTCATAATGAGCTTCTGAGAGGATATGGAGGAGATGTCCAGGATGGCTGCTGCCAAAGTAGACATCAATTACTGTCAAGAAATTAAATTTAAAAAATGTTTAATGATTATAATACACTTTTTCTAAAGACCTTGATGGTAATGTAACATACTGCCAATTATTTCATTCTTTTTGTAAAGAATGTGTACCTCTCCCTCTCAGATGATTTGTATTTAGATGCAATGTTTCAGAGCAATTTAGCAACAATGGAAACAGTTAAATATTAATTCAAGTAACTGGTGGCACAGTGGCAATGTGGCAAACATGGCTATTTTTTCTGTTATTCATGACTTTACTTTTGGGTATGGGCATTTTTTACACTGTTGACAAACAAGCTGCTGCTCTGTCTGTTGGCTGTCATGGCATGCAAGAGGGCGGGACCTAAATAGGTCAAAGGAAATGCAAAAATGCACACAATGAATGCCGACTGTAGAAAGCAAAAGCCGAATCCCGGACAGTTTGGGCGATTTAGAAATCCTTTCTACGCATTTTTTTATGTCCCAAAAAGCGAACATGCCCAGGAAAACAACGACGCATCATCATCTTAACTACACAGTAGCACTACATGCTTGTAAATGGAACATTAACACAACTCAGGGCTACTGGTCTGTACCAGGAGGTACAGAAACAGCACCGAACAAGACCCTGCAAAGAGTAGTTTGTTCAGCTGAATATACAGTAGGCAGTGCTCTACCCTGCCTAAACAATATTTACACCAGGCACTGCAAGAATAAGTCTAGGAGAATCATTAAGGTACCAAAAATCCTGATTACGGCCACTAAAATCCTAAATGAGGTCACTGTCTGAGCCTGCTATCATGCATATATATTTTTTGCTATTCCTATTCCATTTAAGGATTTTTAGGATAATTGCTAAAGATATACAGATTTTTATTTTTAGTTATTTATTTATTTATTTATTTTTTTTTACACATTCTTATTGTCCAAGGCAGATTAAAATCAAGGCCTTAAGTGGACCACCACTGGCTATATGATTGAAGAATGAAGCTGTAGCTGGCTCGCAGGGGAACACAAACTTTATAGGATATAGGATATAGGATATCTCTCAATCCTGAATTTATTTTCCATTACACATCTCAGATCCCTATGAAATTTCTGCTTAATCGGTTTTCTTTCACTTTTTTCTAGTATGCTTACATCTGCCTCTGAGACAAATGTATTTTGTGAGTCATACAAGTTTGATGAAAAGTTAAAAATGATCAATAAAAACCCTGTTAATTACAACTAATGAATCCTCAGAATAATTCTGAACTGCAAGCTGTTTCTGGCTCATTCTGAATCAAAGGAAAATTTGGTGCTCTGACTTTTCCTCGGAATGTTAACACACTTTTCTTTATTATTATTTTGAAAATCAGCATGTTTAAAATATTTGCTTTTCATTTCCTGTCTGTTAGGAGAAGGACAACATCTGGAGAAGATATCATCCACTTCCTCTGCTTTGTGACGTAGTTATTGTGACCATGGCAACAGGGGTCCGGGCGAAGCCAGTGTTCAACAGGAGTTCAGCCACATTTCTGCTGAGAGGCAGTGAAATAAAAGCCGACTGTAGATGAAAAGAAGCTGCATCAAAAACCTGATTCATCAACAGATCTGTTCCTAAAAAGGCAACTGGGATTTAGCTCTTGTCACTGTCCAAATAAAATGAAGATGTAATCCTTCTGTAGTATGTCTCCTTATGCTCCCATCACAGCAAACCAAAGCCCAGTCAGATTTCTCTCTGACAGCCATCTTAAATCCACTCAGAGATCTCAGGGGACGCGTTTTCTGCATACTCAATATGCTCACAGCTCCTTCAGCCCACACAGTCACCATGGCAACCATGGACCACCTCTGGCTTCTAGTGCATCTGTCAGCCCATACCCCTCATATACACACGAACACAATGCCATCTTGCTTCTTCATAGCATGACTGTGTGTTTCTGCATTGGCAAAGAAAATTCTTTTCACACGTTTTTATAAAAACGTAGAATATTTAAGGTGGTTTTGTCAAATATAACACATATGGATATAGACTGAGTGAAGTCGTGCTTGTGGATTTTTACTCCACCATTTCGCCGATCTTCTCCAACACCACAAACGAGGCAAGAAGAACGCTGAGATGGCAATGCAGATTTCTTTTTCAGAGTTTTTTCTGAAGAGGGCAGCCTTGAGCCTTTCCTTGTGCAGCCCTGTTGACACTTCCTCATCACAAAGAATCCAGGCAAACCTGCTGTGTCACAACCCACACTATGAATGTAGGACCACCCATCCAGCACTAAAAGTCCCTGACTGGGATTTAAACCTCACTGACCCCCGCCCCCACCCATCAAATCACCTACAGAATAAAAATGAAATTCTGTGTGTGTGCTGGTATGCATGCATGAATGCATGCACGCAGTAGCAAGAAGGGGAAGGAAAGCGAGGGAGGAGGCGGAGGAGGACAGAGAGCAGCTGAGTGGAGCAGCTCTCTCTCATCACTGAGTAATGTTTGGTGCCGGCTTTTTTTTTTCTCTCCCTTTTTCAGAAAAGAGTGAAACAGCATTGTGTGTTCAGCTGCGCCAAATGTGCCTATTCTCTTCTCGCTCTCTTCTCTTTCACCAGAGATCTTTCTCTTTTGTCACCCTAAACCCTCCCCGCCTGTCTAAAGTCCCCCTTCACCCTCCAACCCCTCCCATCTAAACCCTTCTGAAGTCCCCACACTTCATCTAAAAAGGCAGTGCAAGGAGGGGGGAGTTTGGAGGAGGAGGAGGAGAACAGGGTGGGGAGGTGGGGGTCTGTGTGTGTGTGTGTGTGGGGG
>JAPMOB010250850.1:10176-22120 GCA_029875015.1 Lepomis gibbosus | reverse complement strand
GTAGTGTAAAAGCGCTTTGAGTAGTCGAAAAGACTAGAAAGGCGCTATACAAGTACGGAGCATTTACATTTACATTTATTAACCTCAGCTCCATGGTCCATTTCTTTAACGTCCAGACTCTTCTGAAAGCAGACATAAAAATTTAATTATTAGGATATAGCCTGCAGTATGTGTACACAGGACAGAGCTGTACCAGTTTAGTCTAAGCTTGTACCTGATGTTCTCAACCCTTGACTAGTACGGTTAGTTAGTAATGACATACAGCTGATTAATATTAAAAATAAATAATATTACTTAGTTACTAATTTAGCTTACGTTGCATAAATCAATATTATATTTTTGCGCATTTCACGGGACCCAAGGACGCATTACCCATCGTTACAAAAGAACAAAAAGTCATTCAGGGCTGAATGCCTGGGTAAAGAGCTGGGTTTTTAGTAGATTTGTGAAAGTGTCCAGACAGGAACCATGTCTGTGGGGATGAGTTCCAGAGCACAGAGGGCAGGCCCTTGTACAGGTGGAGATGTTAGCTAGCGCTAACAGCTTTCACTTTTCCAGCCGTTGGGGAAACTACAGACTTTTATTAACGGACACACAGCGACCTGCACTGCACTTTTACTAACAACATTATGTTTTAACTAACTTTTAATAATTGATTTTTAGACATTTGTTAATCGATTCATAATCTTCCACATCAGCATTGCGATGCATCTAAGAATCGATTGATTCTCCCACACCTACTCCAAACCACGTTTTGTCAAGAAAACACATGTGAAATGTGATACATGAACCTGCACACAAAACAGATGTTTGTTATTCCAAAAATTAACATTATAAAAGACAAAGAATCTGGGTGACAGAACGGATGAGAACACGCAGGTAGCTGGGATTGTCTGAGCTGCAGAGAGCTGGAGGTGGGTAAAAAGTGTTTTGCAGTGAAAAAGTAACTGCCTGCTCTGCCAGCCGCCTGCTCTCATTGGCTGGATGTGGATGTCAGTCGGCCAACTCCTCCAGATATTTGACATCCTAGATATCTGGCTGGCGTCTGTGATGTGTCAGAAATGTATCGGGGAGCCGTTTTGAGGCGTCGTTGAGTAGTTCACACATAACGACTGGCAAGCGCAGATCGATCGCTTATTTTCCCATCAGCAAGCTCTCCACCCGGCAGATCGGGATTAAAATCGTGTAGTGTGAACTAGGCTTAACAGCACTGTTCTTGGCCGGTGGCAGGTATATTTACAGTGTTGGTGTGTTCTGAAAGAAGAGAAAGAAGTCTCTGGGCGGATATACATTCACAGTTGGCGGACTGTTAGCCTAGCATGTTAATATTACATAAATATATAGTATCTAGACGTCCACAGATATAAACAGAGGAATAAGTCACTCCAGAAAAGGCGCGGAAATTAGCGCATTCACCAAGGTGTCACGTTGACATCACTGTCGATCGGAGAAGGTTATTTGACCTGGGACTGGATACCAATTGCACCCTTTCACACTGAAGACAGCAGCCAGATGTTAGCGAGTGTTAGTTGTTTTTTTCCCCACAGTGTAAAATGGTTTCGGAGAGGACAGTGATGGAACAATGATCCAGCATTTCAGAGGTTCACCTCAGCTAAATCTGATGTTGGACATAATTACATCAGCTGTGAAAAGGGATCCATTGGTGTAACATTCATTTATACATGTAAATATAAGTGGGTAGAAAAAAAGTCTAAAAAAGACAGAGTCTGCTGAGGAGCTGCTGAAGCAGCCATGAGAGTTTGTTGTGGATGTATGCGGCTGGAGTGGCGCAGTGTGCCGGGTGCTTGAGGGTGAATGAAGAGGAGGAAGCCCTTTGACTAATCTCTGGGGGAGATAATGATCTTACATGCAGGCTGAACACTGTGTGCTTCTGGAGGACTGGTAATATAGGCACTCGTTCATACAGAACTGCCTGCACCAGCCAGCTGCAACAACAGAAGTCCTCACTGAACGCAAAACCCATCAGCACTTGCTTCATAAATGTGAGCTCTTTCTGATAGGTTAGAGTCTAACCACATTTCCAGTAATGCATACATTATAAAATACATTTGCATCGGCACAAACTAGATCTTGTTTTGTCATGTGGGTCTACCTCTTTTTGACAGTCAAAGTCAAGTTTGTGGTGCGGTTTAGGGTTACATCTCTCTCCTGTCATCTCGCTATCGCGTATGCTCCAGCTTGTTGTCGTATGTTTAACCCTTCCACTGCTGTACAGTTCTCTGCTGCTTTTAAAAATGCTGCTGTTGAGACTCCCTCAGGGTGCCCTCTTTGTGATACCTCACCATTTTATTCCACCTGTCAAAACGTCCTGGATACTGTCGCTCCATTTAAAATCCGATTCCAAACCTACACCTGAACCATGATTGACTGACGGTACTTGTGCTGTCAGACGAGAATGCAGGAGAGCTGCAGAGAGAGTGGACTAAAAACAAGGACAGCCGGGGCAGATATCAGAACATTGTGAAAGCTGAAGGGACAAAATATTTTCCTGACATTATTTAAATAATTGATACCATTAACATTATTCTTAATACCCCACAATCTGCTTGTCTAGATATTCCCTCAGAAACCTGTGAAAAATGGCTCCACTTTTTTGTTGACACAACTGTGATCATCAGATCTCTCCCCGTCCTTATGACCCATCATCACTGTCACATGCTCTGCTGTTTTAACCACTCTCAGTGTCTCTTACTCTCCTGAAGGAAATCATTGATCAGATGAAATTTTGGGCTTGAGAGATTGTCCCCCCTTGCCTTGTAAAAAGGATGAGAGATTACTGGACCAAACATCCCAATACATTTTTAACAGCAGGGCAGTCTCACCTCTGCCCGTGCACTGCGCATGAACATGTGTTTTGGGGGGGTGGTTTTGGAGAGAGACCTGAAGGGAGAGGGCGAGATTTTTTTTGTCAGATACTTTCAAAGTCTAGCAGTCTTTTGTTAGCTTCTCCAACATTACCTACCCAACAACAACAGCATGTCTTGGTGAACTAGAAAGTAAGCTGGATTAGGGCCACTCGATTTTGGCAAAAATCATAATCTCAATTATTTAACTGATATTATGATTGTTGATTGACTTAGGAAGCATCATGCATTTATGGAACTTTTGAAAATAAATGCTTCATGTTTTAAAAATGATTATGCATTATCCAACATAGCCCATAAAATAGGAAATGATAATCAAATGTTTTTAACTTTAAATAGCATCTTAGAAGCAAAGGACAATACAGCAACTCTGTGTGTTGTTAGCTTCTCAAACGTTACCTAGCCAAGCTTTTATATGGTATTCTCTACTACGTACAGTATGTGTGAGTGTGGCCGCTTATTCGCAGCAATAAACACTGTAGTACATTTCTGTGACACAGCCCAAATCTGCAGTGAGAGGCTGCATGAACGCTACAAAGTTTTTATCATGTTCCGAAAATCGTCACACTATTAAAGCAGCTCCAGACAAAGAATCTCAGCTCTCCTATAGCTAACATCACAACAACAGCATGTCTTGGTGAACTACAAAGTAAGCTGGAGGTCTGTGGGCAAGTCATTAATTGTTACTGACAGACAAATCATGACTGGAAATGCTGGGATAGTGTTGTGTGGGCCACTTTGTTTCCCCATTTATAAAACCAGGGCTGAGTACAAACTGATGCACGCGCACACACAGTCTCAGACTAAGCATTTATCACAACTTTCAGGTTTTGAGAACTCAGTTCTAAAGACACAAGCCAGTCAGTTCTCAGATTAAATATGTAGCCCTAACCAAAACTGCAGATACACACATTTGAGAAACATTTTATTTTTTGGTTCTGTAATTTCCCGAGAAAAGAACTACTTAATTTGGTACTAACTGAAAATCTAGTCCATTTAAACAGTAAATACTCCTGCTTGGTTCAGTTATTATTGGAAACGTTCTTCTCAACATTAACTGAAATGTATGCTTGCCTGAATGCAGCCTGACCTGCTGTGCAATGATGACAAAAAGACTCTACGTCACACAAGCAATTGATTGTAGGGATGCAACTAACAATTACTTTCATTATTGATCAATCTGACAATTACTCTCTCCACCAATTGTTTGATCTATAAAGCATCAAAACACAGTGGAAAATAATGTATTAGTAATAATAACAACAACTTCCTAAAGTGTCAGACCAATGTCGTGTTATGTCCAACCAACAGTTCAAATCCCCAGAAACATTCAGTTTCATGTAATGTGAAGGCAAGAAAAGCAGCAAATTCAAACAATAAATAAAGATAAATCACCTAATTGATGCTCTAATTAAATGGGAGCGGACCAGTTGAATGTGGTCACTATTTTGCTCCTAGCGTCAGTTCAGTAAAGCTTCAGGCATGTTTTCGCATTTGATGTACCTAAATGTAGCCATGTAGTAAACCTGCCACTAGTGTTGACATTTTGCAGGAGCTGAGTTTTGTTACTCAGATCACACAGCACCTGTTTGTACACAGGTATGTAAAGATAATTTTTTCTTGAAAGACTACACTTAGTTATAAAATCTAAGTCTTTCTGGGACTAATTTTATCCTAAAATTAGTAATTTCTTCCTAAAATTAGTAGAAAATTAGAGAATTTATTAAACTGTCGTTGACATTTTCAAGGTTTGTACATCAGCTGTGAGGCTCCTCTGCCCACAGCTTTCCAGAAACCATCTCTGCGCCCTACACAAATAACATTTTACTATTGTCACCTGGAAGGGCCACAAGCAAAACAGCCACACCGAAGGACACTTCCTGCTGTGGCAACAACACACACTGGCTCATGACGCCATATAAGAGAAGTGTGCTGATGGAATAGCGAGTTACTTTACAGCATAAGACACCATAACACCAGAAGGGAGAGAATTACTAGAATAGGGAAGTACACATCAGAGAGTTCAATGTAAATGTTCAAATGTGTAACGCTAGGTGTTAGAAAAACTACAGAACAAAAAGCTCAGGACACTAGAATTATCCAATAAAACCCAAATTACAGTTTGAGGTTTTTTATGCAGATTGAGACATACATCTGCCAAACTGAGCAATTGTAAATTATCAATAGCTGATATTTTATAAAAGCCCAATATCTCCCCTGCCACAGACAAGAGGTGCTCTTCTGCAGTGGAAATGAGAGTTCCCCTACTTATTGAGCATCATACTAACCAGTGTACAAACTGAACCATGATGCACAATGCAACAACAATGCAACCATATACCAAACAGTTTACACTGTAGCATGCTATTATAACAGACGTAATTATGCAGCACATTTTGCAGACTAGTGTTTAATCAGCATGACCTAAATAGCCCACAGACTCTTGTGTGACCTTACATAGCTATAAGCCTGTCACACTGTCTCATTGTCAATTTAGCCATCTCTGCCGCCACAAAGCCAGGCTCAAAGAAGGTACGCCAAGTCCTAACATCAATACTAATGCTCAGAGACAATAAACACCAGTCACACGCAGTGAAAAGGCGAGGCGCCAGATAAACACCAACTGAGAAATGCAGGTCGACGCACTTGTCCATATCGACGGATCGATTGGGGGGGGAAGTACAGCAGGCAGCTAGCCATCTCTACCTGCGCTTCGTTTCTCTCCAGATTAATTGTGACGTTTGGAAAACCGGTTTTAGTACACGAGTCAGGTTCAATAAAAGCATACGTTGCCTGCAACATTTTGCTGTTTCAACACATTTCACAACGTGCTTAATGATCATAGATTTCATTTTGCTTAGATGCTACGGTTTCCATCCAGTGGAAAAGTAGCGGTACATAATGAAAGAAGACTCACTGACACTGAATTTTTAGACTGGTATTAAGTTAGTGTTAGCAAACTTAGTTCAGCCTTTTTGGGAATTAAGACGCTAAGTTTCATGTTTCTCTTGTCGGTGTTTGGTAGTAACCTTAACTAACGTTAATTGTAAACAGTTTATGGCTAGAGGTGGTTACTCTTGATAAATAAACCATGTAGCTGCTAGTTTTTCAAGAAACAATCCCACCGGTAAACACATCACATAACGTTACGGTAGGTAGCGCCATGCTAACAAAACTTAGCGATCAAAGTTAGCTAGCACGTTGCATATTAAGGGATACGGCGGAGGCGATACTGAAATTAACCCACCCCACCGACAAAGCTAGCCGTCCAGCTTTAGCAAGCTACCACGGACGTTGCTCCAATTTATTGGATGTTGACCTCTCAACAGCTAGCAGCTAATGCTAACTACCGTTGTGTTCACTTCCAGGACGTTACCATATGTGAAGTTATAGACTTCGCGTAAGAAAATGTGATAAATTAACGTTACAGTTGCTTTGCTTAGTTACTTGCAACTAACAGTTACAAATACATCCACAAATAGCATCCACCCGGCAGCATTTATTTTACATTAAATACCAACTTTTAGAACCGGTTCACGCTGCTCGGCAGATGTCCGCCGTGGTGTAACTTCACGTATTAATGTAAGGGAAAGTAGTCGCGGTACCACGCCAATCTGTTGTAAAAGTTAATGATTCTATAAAACAATAGTTTGGCGTATTAACGTTAAATCCACACTGGATGCATGAGCGTGTCTGTCTAAAAATAACTGAGTAGAAACTAGCTGATAAGTCACAATGGAGTATTTTTTAAATTTATTTCCCCATTGGCTAACTCACAATACATTGTTGGATATTTTAATAGGTTTGACGTTCTTCCATGGCAAGAGTGGACGCACGTACGGACGCTAGGAAAGAGCTAGCATTAGTTAGCGGCTAACCGAACAGACAGCTAGCGGCTAGCTAACCACCTTGCTCTCGAAACGAACAATCACGTTGTGGGGGGTGTCTTAAAAATGTAAAACATTCCTTACCTCCCACTCGGTACATGTTGGCCGCCATTCTCTCGTAACCTTTATCAAAAGCAATCCCAGGGTATTCCCCGCTTGGGTAGAAAAAGGTCGATGGGATCTATTTTATTCCTTCATTTATCGTAGACACCCCCGCCGTGAAACAAAGCCGGCTCCGGGCACAACAAGCCGAGCTGTGGCGGGCAAAAAGTTGAAAGTTTCCGTTAGTAATGTTCCGGAGGTTGGCCCCCAAAAATTTAAGTCTTTGTTTTCGGTCCCTCGGACGACCTTCCTCTCCTCTTCCTCTCTCACTCACTCATTCACACACAGCTAGCCTGTCTCTTACTCCACTCTTCCTCCCATCCTCCGCTCCCAGCTTCATCCTCCTCTTCTTCACCTCCGCTCAGTTCAACACACACACTCGCACGCAGAAAGCACACACTCACTGCCCCCCTTCGTTCGTGCGCAAATCGTCATCTTCGGAGATGGTCGACAATCTCCGGTATCTCACAATTAACTTTTTCACTTGTCCTGGTTTAATCAACCTCTTTATAAAACGAAAAACAAACGCACGCGCGCACGATGTAGGCAATTGGTAAAAGAGGAGCTGAGGTTCATAAACAAATGCAGTTTCCACATACAAACACACGCACAGAGCAAAGGAAGTTACTGCAAGATATAGACAAAGCTGGACATTGGGAATGTACCCACACACACAGCAGACAGAAAACATGCCCCCTTCAAAATAAAATCCTGAAAGCACCAAGGAAATTGTTATGCAATAGGTTACAAGTAATACTGTTGCATGGTGCATGTGGCGCAAGCAGAGGTTTCACATTACTGTTATTCACTAACACTCAGTGTAAGAGAGTGATTACTTCAAGCAGACCTTCTTTAGCTTGTGACGCCTTAAAATAAAGCATGTCTATGAGCTGTGAGGTTTTATCTCGGAATGTACTTGAGTATTTCCATGTTCTACTCTAAACTTCAACTCAAAGATATATCAGAGGGAAATACATTTGTTTTGCTTTTTGTCACTTCTTTTATTAAGCTACAAGTACATTTAGCCCCAATCTCAACCAGCTGAGCACAACAAGCAGACCTATAGTTAAAAAATTTAAAATTATGATTTTTATGTTAATGCATTAGTAATAATAATCCAGTTGTTATAATATATGGTATAAAACCGTCAGAGTGGCCATTGTGCATTAGGAGTACATTACCTGTTAATTCTTCACAAGTATTTTATTTATGAAACTTTTATATTTTCAAGTCAAATTTTTAGGTTCTTACTTTAGTTACATTGTTACCACATTGTGGCATTGGTGCTTTAGTTTAGTAAAGGATCTGAGTACTTCTTCCACCACTCTTGAGGGTATAGTGATCCTGAGGGTTGAAACCACAGACGTCCTTAGCCTTAGACGTCCTTATCTGCTCCTGTGAAGTCATTCATCAGCAATATGTAACTGAATTGTTCACTCTGGGATGCTCTGGTCTGGGACATGTAGTTTTGGAACATGCCTTTAGTCAAGACTGCCCACAATTACTGGAGCAGCACTGCCCACTAGTGACACTTCTCACACAATACACTTTCCAGTCATCAGGTTTTTTATTGGGAGCTTGACAGATACAACATCACAGTATTCCCAATGTTTTCTTAAATATATAAAACTGTACTAAAACGTAACATAATCATTTTCAAGTGTACTTATCTTCTGTTAGAGAAATTAATTAGTCAGAAATGCTGAGAGATGATTTCATTGCAACAGGTTTCTCAGCTTCAATATTAATTGAGATGTCAACCAAACACTGCTAGAACATAAAACATATGCAGAAAACATTATGAAAAGTCTTTAGAGGCCACAATGCAGCAATTTGTTAAGTGTGAGTTAAAAAGATGAACTAAAACACGGGAATGTTTACTGAAACCAAAGTCTTAGTCACCACAGAAGTCAAATCATGTTGTCACCAAAAACACATGATCACTTCTAATGATCCTCCCCACATATCCAACAGAAGGAACAAATCACACTGTCCAGTTTCACAAGGATGTACATGTTTTTGGAGGTGTGGAAGTGTAGATTTAATATGGACATTTGTCCTGGATAGGACTCCTCACATCTTCTATATGAAACTGATGCAGCAGTGGCCCTGCAGAGGTCCGGCTGAGCCGATAACTATGGCTGCTGTCCAATGACTAACATGTCTCCCCTGCTGTGTTTAAACAGTTGAACCTCTGTCACAGTTAATTACACGTGTCCTTCCTAGCTGGTGCCAGGTTCTGGAGAGCTGGTGGAGGTGGACGAGGCCGAGGCCAGTCTGTCCCTGCTGTCACCCACCCCTCCTCTCATCACCCTCCACTGAAGGATGCAGGTGTCCTTCCCGCCCATGGAGAGGAGATGGGAGTCGTTGTGGGTGAAGCAGACGTTGGTGACGTGGCTGCCGTGGCCCTCGTACTTGTGACTTGGTGCCTGGAGAGGAAACAAAGAAAGAGACGTTTTTGTTACCATGTTGAAACACACTGTATACCCAAGTGTGTTTGCATGCACTTCAGCTCATCATTTTCAGTCCAATTTAATTGAATTTAATTCAGTTTAAAGGGACTTTAGTAGCATGGGAAACAGACGTTACATTACTTTTTCCCTCTCCTGTCAATCGCACACTGTTTCGAAAGCACTAGGCGTCAGCACCACTGGATGCCAATTCACAGCACCATTCAATTCATTTCTTAAGACAGCTATCCCACCAGCCACAAAAAGTCTTTAGTTATCATCTGGTATATGTACCAGTTTTTATTTACAGGGTCTTGATCTAAGTTGCAGATATTTTTAACATCATCACTTCAGTTTAAAGTGAATAACCACGACACCAAATCACAGGATAGGCTGGCCCTAAAACTTCCTCATCCCCTCATCCTCATTCCCAACTCTCAACTGGGTTAGATTGGTTTCCAGTACTGTCTACACCACTACTGGTCTAAACTGTAAAGCAAGCTGAAGATAAACTCATCCCTCTCAGAGACTATAAAGTCCTTTCCTTTATAAAATAATATTTATGACTGTTCTAAGTAATGTATGTCTGTATATGATGACTGCTTTGTGTAAATGTTCACGTTGTGGTGTTGTACTGTATATAGTGCTGGGCGATATGGCCAAAAATGTTATCATGATATAAACATTTCATATCATTTGATATCGATAATTATCAAAATATATGGTAAATAAAAATTTCTCTCTGATTTTTGCTCCTGAGTGAAAGTTGAAGAAACCAGATGGTTAAACTATTGGATCACTTCACAAGCCTGAGGTGACATTCAAAACTATTATTATAAATCTGTTTTAACAAAGTGATTAGTGAATCTTTTTTCCTCAACAAAATAATTATTTTGATAGAAAAATTAAGTGCTAAATTGTTCATGATCCAAATGAATTAAACCAAATATTTATTGACGATATATTGAGGAAAATTATACTACGATAAGTATCATCATTGTTTTATTGCCCAGCCCTAACTGTATATGCATTTTGTTCTTAGGTCTCTGGTGTAAAAGGCATACAGAGACCTTGATCTTAGTGAGGCATACTGAATAAAAGCTAAGCTTAGCAGCTTAACTAGCTGAAATTAATCTTAAAAACAAAATTAAAAAACAGTTTTTGCTTATGCTCATAAGGAACTACGACTGAGATACTGATCAGCTATCCAGCTATTAATGAAAAGGTATGTTTTGATTATCTCAGCAGTGTTGCTTTAATTTCTGTGTGTGTTTAGATTTGTCTAATTTATGAGTCTGAGAGGAAGGGGAGTGAATTTTGAGGGAAATTGCGCCAGTCAGTTGTCAGGTCAACTTAGTGGGAAAAGAAGGACTATTACTGTTTCAATTCAGCTGCTGTTCATATCTGTTCAGAGCACATTATATGCTCATTTTATATACAGTCTATGGTCTGTATCCCAATAATGTATTTGTATTTAGTTACATTCCTTTTACACTACTCCTGCAGAGTATATATTGATTCCTGTGCCAGAGGCTTCCACAGCAGGAATGCCACACATTGTAAAATACAAGTATAATTCCACCTTAATCCTGCTGTTTGTCTCAGACTGCTCTGCTGTAAATAGATGTTTCTCACTAACTCTGTCCTGGAGCTACACGGGGCTAAAGGTAGTGTGGAAGTTAAGAGACTCAAAGCACCTTAACAGTACTACAATATTCATCTGTTACTCACTCAGCACTTTTACAGACTGTGAGAGCAAACAGCTGCCATTTCAGGAGTATGGACTTGAGATGCACCGATCACATACTGATACTGACTCAAATAGCTGGATCAGGTAAGTGTGACCAGGTGGCCGATCTATTCAATTCAATTACATATGTACTATGCGATGCTCACAGCTTTTCATTTTACACCGGTATCGAATTGGAATGTGGCATCGGCCAATACCCAAAGCACAGGTACTGGTATCGCTCTCGGGAATAGGTATCAGAAGACATTATTGTTAACATATAGAATGGAAAAAGGTTGATTTTCAGATGGTGATCATCATTTACATTTATTCATTTAGCTGACGCTTTTATCCAAAGCGACTTACAATTGCTATACATGTCAGAGGTCGCACGCCTCTTGAGCAACGAGGGGTTAAGCGTCTTGCTCAGGGACACATTGGAGGATGTGTCACAGTGGGGGATTCTCTCACACCAAAGGCATGTGTCTTATCCACTGCGCCATCACCACCCTCATAGAAGAAACTTAAAGCAGTGACAAAATGTTGCTCTGCTACACGTGAATGGTTACTGACGACAGACGGGTTTGTCTAAATCACTTTTGTTTACACGTGTCAATCCTAAACGGGGTTTTCCTCTCTGTGTAAAGGAAGCAGTTAAAGAACAATATTTGCTCTGAAAGTAAAGGCAGTCAAAGTAATCCGTACCTTAGGTTTAGGACAGGGGTACTGGAAGAGGTGGACTTTACAGAAGTCATCAGCCACGGCCACCACCCTCTCATTGTGAGAGCGACACAGGGCGTTGATGTCTGTGCCGTCTGAGCCCTCCATCCACACACCTGGAACACCACAGCAACACAGTCATCCATCTGACTTGACAGAATAACAGCAGCT
>JAPMOB010250850.1:0-10138 GCA_029875015.1 Lepomis gibbosus | reverse complement strand
CGACTTCTATTTCTTACCAATGACATGGAAGCCCAGCACGCATGTATAGGAGGCCCATTCTCTGTCTTTACTCTCAAAGCGATTCCTCAACAGTTTACATCCTCCTGCTATGTCCCCTGTCAAAATACATTCACCTTCAGAGTTACAGTTACAACAAGTTGTTATGCTGTTTGAGGGTTTCAGTCCAAAAAAAGATACTTGTTTACTTACAGTAAAGGATCTCATAGTCGCCTGAATTAGACATAATGTACTTTCCATCTTTGGACCAATCCAGGTGAGTGATGAAGCTGGAGTGACCCTGATTGGACAGATAGGCAAAGGCAGTGTCACTTAATGTCCTGTGAAATCAATGTAGTCAACAAGTCTTATGTGCAGACCCAAACCAACAGTGCGGCTCATCCTTCTACAGCAGACAGGTGAAACTCTGGATAAAGGATCTAATTCAGTGTTTGCAGTTGTGGAAGGTTAGATTCACTCTGATTCACACGTTATACCAGACATTTCGTCTAGACAGGCATCTACTTATCACACATGTCGAGAAGTGCACACACATTGACTGACTGTTGCTGAAACATCACCACACATTCACAGTTTTGTATTTTTATTTTATCTAACACTGAATGTGTTTACTGATTTATGTATTTTTTTTATTCCTGTTATTCATTTTCTTTTCTTTTTCTTTTCTTTTGCAAGATGTGTGGGTAGGTAGGAGGTTTATTGTTGTTGAAGTGTTCCCCATAGGTAATTAGAACAGGGGTTCAGGAATAAGATCACGGCTGCCTCTCACTAATCTAATTCAACCTCCTGCGCCTCACTCAATTCCCTCAATTCGGTGCCCCACTGATCCAATCACCTGCACATACATGAATATAAGTTCTTCTAACCTCTTTCTGTCCCGTTAATCTCAGTTCTCACAGCCCTCCACCACAAACCCTGGAGTTTGCCTGTTTCCGCTGGGTGCTCTTGTTTCCTCCTGCCTTCCTTCCTCAAAGACATGCCTGCTAGCTACCAATTCATCCAAAGTAATCATTTTCTTTTTCTGCCACAGGAACCACAGGGGGATGATAAGCAAGCTGCTTATCTAAACGTGCCCCCACCCTGAGTCTCGACCCCCAGGTTCCCACCCACCACAACCCTAACCAACCCCTCCATCCTATTTCTCCTAAACCTCCTCATTATCTGAATAAACTACCTTTTTATCCCTCACAGTCGGTGTGGTCTTGTTAGTGAATGTACCACTGGACTGCTAAGTGATATCCTGGCTGTCTGTTCTCAGACGAAAATCTGAGTTTTAAAGAAATGTCTCTCTGTCACACTAAGTAGTTAGCATTCGCAGTGAACGCCACCATGGCTGAACAGGCAGAGAACAAAACACCCTTACAGCAGGTCAGGCGGGACCAAGGGAAAATCCAAAGACCAAATGGGCACATTTAGGATTTGATATTTAACTCACATTACATTTCCCGAAGCGAGTGTAACGCCGGCCTCTCTCTGTCACACTGTAGATGTAGATGAAGTTGTCATGGGATCCAACAGCTAAAAAGCTGCCATCTGACAACACAAGAGGGCATTCACACAGTTACAGGGGGTTTCCACAGTATTTTTCTCTTAGGGTCCATGTTTTTCCCATTCAGTGCAGAAAGTGAACTGAAATGTAATTCAGACTGATGGTTTGGCTTTGGATTATGGCTATGGTTCAGTCCCCAGCCCCATCTCTGCTAAAAGATAACCACTCTGGTTTAAGAACCAAAATGCCAGCTATGAGCATCCCTAGTTTGAATCTGGCTGTGGACCTTTGTTTCTCTCTCATATCCTGTCATCTATCTGTTATTGTTATCTATAGGAGTAATAAAAAATAACCATATACAGTATATACAGAACACTCAAGTTTTCTTTCCCAAAATGCAGCAGTACCTCCAAAGTGGATGTGTTTTTTTGTAACGAGAAGCTCATCAATAGAAGCCCAAAGAAAATAGTTAGACAAGTCACATAAAGGCATCCTGTCTTTTCCTGCGATGTCAGAATTCAGAGGGGAGAAGCAATAAAACGCTGGCAGTGAAGCCTGACCTGGTGAGTATCTCATGACAGACAGCTGCTCGTTCCCATCAACGGACTCCAAGACCACCTCTCTGGTCAGCAGGTCAAGGACCATCCACCTGTCAGTGTTACAGGGGGGGGGGGGGGGATAATCAGCCATAGCAGGGAGAAGTGCTCTTTAGTGCCTTTGTCATTTCACTCACATCTATGTAATAGCATAGAAAGATTATACACTTTCTCCTCTGCAGCTGTAAACCAGGATTATTATGTGAATAGTTCAACATTTAGGGAAATATGTTCATTTGCGTTATTTCTAAGAGTGAGAAATTGATATATACCTCCTGTCTGCATGTTAAAGCTGCACTAATGTATATTATTATTATTAAGTATCAAATGACGTCATCCACAGAGACCAGCTCTGCAGAGCTATTTAGCATCTTTGAGCTCATTGTTTTGGTTTTGTTTACAGCAGCCGACTGTCAGTGAAGAAGCTCTGATCAACCCACTGTACACCACCTGCTCAGCACCAGACAGAGTTGCTGGTAAACAGAGCGCTGCATTCAGCAGCTGAAGAGACAGATGTTTTTATCAGAAGTAGGTGGAAAACAAAAGAGAACTAATAGAGTGAATACTGGACATATGTTGCTTTGTGTCTGATTAGGTGTTTGCTAACATGTTAGCCATAAAACCTTAATAAGGTGATAATATGTCAGATGTTTTATTCACAGCTTGAAAAAAATACTGCTTTAAATACAAAGCTTTTTGTAAAGGTAATGTCTTCCTGTCCGTTTAACATCCCCACAACATTGTATCAAACGTCTTGTGGGTGATGCGGGTTTGTGGGAATGTTGTGCAGGATGGTTGGTAATTGAAAACCTTTTTTTTTTCCTTTTTCTTTTTGTATAAATTTATGTCATACTGTTATTCTTTGGTTGTAGAACCGTTTATATGTTCTGTGTTGGATACAGAACATATAAAAATGAGATGGTTGAAAATGAGATGGTTCATCTCAAGGGTTTCATCCATGAACAAACTTAAAAACGAAGCTGGAGTGAAGCCTTGGTTAGCCTAGGTTAGCATAAACAATAGAAATAAGGGGAAACTTTGCTTGAGCCACACTCGATTTTAAGGTTCTACGGGGACTTACATGCTGGAACTGCTTCCAGTATTTATGCTAAGCTAGGCTAATCACATCTTGACTCAAGCTCACCAACACACACATTGATATGATTGATGTAATATTGGTGGGACTTTGTGTTGTATTACCTTCCTGTGTTGAGGCCGACTGAAACCACCGATCCATTAGGGCAGAAACCAGCACACAGTCCATACTCCTGTCAGAAACACACAGGACTAGTTAACAGTATGTGTTATGGACTGCTCATTCATTTATTCAAATGTAAGCACAGAAAAAAATATCCCAACTGCTGGGAAAAAATCCGGGATCAGTGGATCTACCTCCAGGGTGATGCACCAGTCCAGCTTGTGTTCCTCTGCGTTCCACAAACACACTTGCCTGTCGTGACCACAGGTGAGGAAGATGTTCTGAGAGGGGTGTGTAGCCAGCCCCCACATCTCATCTACATGGCCCTGAGAAAGACAGACACACACATAAGTCTACACTTTATTCATATGCCAATGTCTCAGTTTCACTGCAACCATACTGTATTGTACATTGTATCTTGCATCACAAGATGATCTAAGCAGCTGTGAAAAGCAGCCAGGATGCACTGGCAACAGTTAATTTCCCACTGGATCTGACCACATACTTGGTATATTGTGGTGTGTCTGCAAAATTGTCCCTGACTACACTAAAAACTGCCAGGGTCCTATTTTATAACAACTGATCTTAATTCAATTCAATAAATCTTTATTGTCCCCAGAAGGCGATTCTGTTGTAGCATAAAAAAACACACGGGAGAAGCCGCGGACATGTCAGTGACGTCTTCTTTCTACTAAAAATAAGAATTTAAAAAAATGATAAAGCATTACTTAAATATTTGTATGTGATTGTTTTCGGGGTTTAGGATTAATTATTCAGTCTACTTTTGCTGATTTGCTAAATATTAAAGATATATACATTACTAAGCATCAGTGTCTTCAACCACACAAATGTTTCAGATTTGGAGTTGTTCATGAAATTATTCTGTTTGCCAACAATTCTCTGGTTTCAGCTTTTGCAATCTAAGGATCTACTTTTTTTCTCTGATTTATATCATAGTAAACTTTGATGTTGGACAGATGGTCAAACAAAACAAGACATTTGAAGACATCTCCTTATGCAGAAGATGGTTTCTAGTGAAATCTACTGTATGCATTCATACTCCAAAGAGCATGAACCATTTTAATGTAAATGACCTCACGGCCTTTTCTCCTGCACTACTCTCAGAACAAGCATTTTTAGCTCCACTCCCGAGAAGGCTCTAAAAATAACAAAATCATGTTGGTCAAATAAATGCTGTTCATTCTATCCAACACTTGTGTGGTGTAGTGGTCACTGGAGTTGGAAGTGGTTTCAGTTTCCCACACATAAAAATCAAATGTGAGCAGCAAGCCAAATTCCAGTGGTCAGTAGAGACTTTGCTAAAAAGCATTCTGATGCCAGACTAGACAAGTGGCTCCGCTAGACAGGGCCCTGCCTTAAAGTTACAATGCTTAATCAGGAATCAGTTACTATTGGCTGGCAGATTGCAATAACCATTTAAAGTACTTACATCCAGTACTTACCTCTCTCTATGGTATTTCTAATGATATCGGTGGAGTTTGCCATTCCTGCACTGGATTCAAATAACTAATTTGGTGTTACTGAAATTCTACCAGACTGGCATCAGCCTCCCTGTTTACTGTCTTTTCTTGTTACACCATATGAGAGCTGTAGGTTATGGCTAAAGAAAAACAAAAGATACTAATTGTGCTGCTTTCAATTAAAACAAGGGGTGACTGTTACTGTGAAGAAGTAACAGGAAGTGCAATGTAATTGATCACTCATTTAAAAAAAAAGGCACAATCAGTGAGCTGCAGGCGACAGGCTGCTCACCCCCTATCTATCTATCTATCTATCTATCTATAATTTAGAGAATATTTAATCTTAAAATACCTGCAGGTGTCAAGCATCCAAAAACTTGACAATGCTAATGCACTACCACATTGTTAGCGTACCTGCACTATGGCAACAAATCCGTCTGAGAAGGTTCCTCTGAGGATGGCGTTACGGGTTGTACCAACTAAAAGTTCCTCCCCATCCACGTCTGCAATGGTACGGACGGCCCCATATTTTTCTGGAATCTGGACAAATAGTCACATTAATCACCAATCCTCTCCCTCTGAAGTGAACGTAGCTTCACAGAGCCCTCCACCAACAGCATCACACACAGTTGTGGTTCACCTCACACTCTCTCTCGGGTGCCAGGTCAGCGCTCCAGCGAATGATCTTACGGTCCTTCCCTCCGCCGCTGAGCAGAGCCCCGCCCTGCAGGGAGCACAGGGTGAACACGCTGCCTTCATGGGCTCTGGTCTGTCGCATGATCTGGAAGGTCTCTGTGGGAAAATATGAAAGACACATTGGGGTAAAAGTATGTAAATGAAAAGCTAAAACATTTAAAGTAGTAACAACCTTGAACCCTGAGAAAAATAATGTCACTCAAATATACTGTAAATATACGCATGAAAAGTTTCTTTTTATTTCTTTTAGAATTTCTTTGTCTTTTGATTCACATTTCAAATCTAATAGTTTTTCATTTTATTATTTGGGGGGTTAAACAGTGAGAAGTGGGGCAACTGAAAAATAATATATTGTTTATTACTGCATTAATTATGTTATCAGAGTTTAAGATCAACTCTTCACCTGCCAGCTATCTATTTTTGTGACTGACAAAACATTTGACCCCATTTAGCCTCTGCAGAGGTAAACTTAATATTGACATATCATGTTTTATAGTGCGCACTGATCTACAGCACTGACCTTTGGCTCCTTTACCAAGCGTTTTGACATCTGCTGCTGATTTTCCCCACGTCAGGATGTTTCCTTCAGAGTCTCCAGTCAGAACATCTCCCGTCAGACTGAACACAAAGCACTGGATGAACTTGGGCTTCTTGTATTTCTGAAAAGAAAAGGAGAACAAGAATTTGATCCAATATTAGTAAGGCATGATGAGGTGAGGAAAGCTGATTTGTATAGCACATTTCAACAGCAAGGCAATTCAAAGTGCTTTACATAAAACAAAAAAATCAACATTTGGAAATTAAAAAAAGATATTTAAATACAAGTTAAAAAGAGTTAAATAGAAAATAAAAGCAGGTTAATTTACCTGGTGTACCTATTTGTTCACCCATAGTTCTAAATGTTTTGTAGAATCTTTATATTTTCTACAATGGTTTACAAATAATATGAATAATCAGGCTTTTTACTTGCTTCCTATCTCTCACACCAGTCAAACCTGATCCTCTTTATCGCACGATGTTTGTTTATTAAAGCAGTCAAAACAGCGGAGAAAAACTTCCTCAGAATTCTACTCAGCCATGCTCAGACCTTAAGTCAATCTAAGCAGCGGAGAAAACTACTCATAATTCTGCTTGGCCCTGTTAGATCAGTCAAAACAGAGGAGAAAAACGTTCTGTTCTGCCCTGCCCAGACGCACAGGACCCAGACAGCAGAAAACTATACTACAGATTCTACTTGTTCTGTTAAGACTTGGTCTGACTACTTATGAGAGGAGAAACCAAGTGAGCTTCAAAAACAAGGAATATCGGATTTTAGAAAAGCTTTACCCCCCCCCAAAAAAACAGGACAGTAAATGTTACAGTGCAGTTTAAAATATTAATAAAATAGTTAAATGAAAAATAATAACAGGTACCAGGTAGTACAGGTGTAGAAGTAGATATTTGCTTTACAATACTAACAACATATTTCAATTATTCAAATCTATGTTGGGGAGTCCATGTTGAGTCATATTTACACCTTAGGTTAAACCAGATTGTTAACTTCTCTTTTGGAATTTCCATATCTCTCTATGGTTATTGTCAATTTTCAGTTCTGTTTGTTTCTGCTCCTTTCTTCCCCTTTTGGCCTCAATCTGAGGAAGCTGCAAATATCATTTTGTACAACTTACTCAACACAGACAAGGAACTGAAGTTAACGGAAAGATGCAGAGAATTTACATTTTTTTTGCCGTCCAATCCAATCAGTTTTTATTTATATAGCACTTTTTTTTTAAAACAGGGTTACAGAATGCTGCACAAGTAATAAAACATACAATGAATATAAACACACATAAAAACAAGACCACACACAAACAAACAAGTACTTCTGATAAAAAAGTGAGTCTTACTCCAAAGATGCCCTGTTTCTTGGTGAACTGTCCTGCGCTGAGCTTCCAGAAGTAGACGTGGGATTTACCACAGGTGATGATGTTGGTGCTGTCGCTGGGGTTGAACTCCACATCAAACACAGCCTCGTTGGTACTCTGAAAACGGTTGCACGGTTACAATATGAAGGGATTACTGCACCAGTCAAGCCTCTGACACGGGGAAAAAGTCCTTGATTCTGTTATGATGCATTAAATTTCCTCATAACACACTGGTGATGTTTTGAAATGAACAATGCAAACACATGTTTGACATATTGTAGCATTTCTACTGCACTGATTTGGCGACACATGCAGCAGATCCAGAGCAACGTCAGCATTTATTTGGAGTGGTGTTTGTGTACAGTGTGTTTGTCAGAGATGATTCACTGAAGACAGCTGCTGGAAACCAGCTGGATAAGAGCGGAGAGACTGAACCAAAACAGTCAGTTGTGGGAAGACTGTGTTGTAGATGGAGATAACAGATGTAAAAAAGCTCCACAGAGCTGAGGCTTCTTATTATTATTTCACACAATAACTTGTTCATTGCTCACATAAAATATTGATTAGTGTGGCTTTAAGAACTTCAAAATGCACTTTATGCATTTATTTAAAGCTGCACCAATCAATATTTTATATGATGAATAAATCAAATAATCATGTCATGTGAAAGGTCACTTGGCGTAAGGAAGTCATAGAACTCTACAGCTCCCCTAAGCTTTATGGAGCTCTCTAGCCTCTTTGCTTAGTGTATTGTTTTGTTACGGCTTGTAAACTCAAACTCAGCCTCCTTTCCACCAGATGCAGACAGCAACAAAGGCTGATCTACCCAAGGACAGCCAAAGGCAGGCATTTGTTTGCTCACACTGTAACAGGTTATCGTAACAACGTGACGTGTTTTTAGCTTGCACCGCTTTAAGTTAAATATGTGACTTGAGATTCCACCCACCCTGCACATGAACCTCAGGCAGTAGGTTGCGCAGCATCTAAGCAAGAACCACTAGAATGAGGAATAATTTCTTCCCAGATACTTTCCGACTGATGAACTGCCCAAAGCGACAGGTTTGGCACAGATGGACACTACACCCTGCTGCTGCTGCTCTAGAGGTAGTCGTTCCTATCATGATGTTTCTATTGTATTATAGTATAAATTTATAGGATTGACAATGCATTTTATATACAATTTCACCAAATCCAACGTCACTGTGTTTGCGCACCAAGCATCATCGATGTAAAACACAGAGTCCACCTCCTCTCATCTTGCGCTGATAGCTCAGTACCCCCCGCCAAGCGCTTGATCCCAGACACTGACGGGGCAGGTCTCTGTAAAGATGTGGGCACAGCAGTCTCTGATTTCCTTTGCTTGGCCAACATGAGTATTAAAAATAATAATAAATATAATTAATATTATTTTAATAGTAATTAATATACTATTATTTTATGATAATCTGGTATTAAGACTGGCTGAGCCTGAGTACTAATTTCATTCTTCATGTTTACATGACAGAACGACCTTGTGCAACTCAGACCATGTTTACAGTATGTACAGAAAGTACAGACGCATCATTTTATACAAAACGCTCCATTCACGGCTGTGCTGTAAAGTGGCATACGGACTATTCCACTGCTGTGGAGAGGAGGGGGTGGGGGTATAATTATCTTGTTCCTGTTGGATGAACTCGTATGTTTATCCTGCGTGGGTCAGCGTTGGTCTGTTCAGCACTGAGAAGCCTTCCTACACTGAACCATGTACGCTGGATGCGACGTTCAACAAGTTTTTGCACAAGCCCATAAAATTCTTGCCTTGAGACGATGTACAAGTTCAAACACCCACCTATGCATTCCCACTGCCACGTCAGACAACACATAGACACACATACACACACACACACTGCTGGACAAATTCACTGTATAAAATATTTACACTGTTGCCATGACAGCAGTGCTGAAATTGCTCTCAGGGAAGTTGAGGCATTTTGGGATAAAAGCCCATAAAAGCATAGCAGAAACACCACCACCATCTTCCTCCGCCCCCCCCCTTAATCTCTCCAAACAGACCTCCTTTATAAAAAGCATCTACACATTGTGCATGCAGACACTTTGGGCATCTGGCTGCAGAACAGCCTATCTGTCACTGTGTTCACATTACTGCAGCTGATCCTCATGATTTAACTTCAGCTGAAGGATTTTATTGTTTTGTGTGAGCTATTAAACCCTGCAGTCACTGATAAATTCATAAATGTCAGATAATTTAAAACCGGGGCCCTGGTGGAGAGGGTGGACAGCTACAGATACCTCAGTGCCTGCATCACAGAGAACTTATCATGGTCCAGTCACTTTGACGAAGAAAGCCCGTCAGCGTATCTACCTCCCCAGACGCCTAAGGGACATCAGGCTGCCCCTCAAGGTGCCGAAGATTTTTTATGCCTGCGCCACAGAGAGCATCCTGACAGGCAGCATCACCGCCTGGTTTAGGTACAACACAGAGAGGGATTACCTGGC
Organism: Lepomis gibbosus; assembly: GCA_029875015.1. Taxonomy (NCBI): domain Eukaryota; kingdom Metazoa; phylum Chordata; class Actinopteri; order Centrarchiformes; family Centrarchidae; genus Lepomis; species Lepomis gibbosus. Next base: position 257 of record JAPMOB010250850.1, on the reverse strand, counting down.
CCTGCAGATGGCCCTACAAGACGTCGAGAACGGATCATAAAGGACCTTTATCACCCAACTACAGACTCTTCTCTCTGCTGAGGTCAGGGCGGTACGTTTCTTCTTCTTCCACATCCTGAATATTACACACACATAGCTTATAATCTAACTACAGCATGCAGCATACTAATGTTAACTATATTTCATTTATTAATATGCACTGGTGGTATTGTTGTATATTTTCTGAAACTAGCTATTGGTAATATTGACCTTTATTC
>JAPMOB010250849.1:0-46395 GCA_029875015.1 Lepomis gibbosus | reverse complement strand
CTAACATATGCTATTTCTAATCGTTTTTAAATTTTTATTTTATTTCTGGAAATCAACTTGCAACCCCCCCTCTCTGGCTCACGACCCCCACTTTGGGAATCACTGATCTAGAGTACGTCTGAGGAGCTGAGATTGTGGTCCCACCTAACCAGCAAAGTAGATGTTGCAGAGATAGACGTCCAGGACTCAGGCGTCACTGAGACTTTCAGCTCTCCATCTGCTGCTCTGGTATGCACCAAATGGAAAGGACAGATGTAGACTTGAGGGCACTAGGTTCGAGAAATGAGGTGTGTGTGTGTGGTGAGGGTGTGGCTGAGGGGTTAAAAGTTGCTACACTGGTATCAAATGCCAGCAGAGAGATGGTCAGTTGTATTTTGCGTATTTGCACGTAGGATGCATGCAAGGATTTACCAGCCGCTCTGCAGCTGTGTGTGTGTACTTGCACTTGTTTGAGGGAATCCAAGCTCTATTATCTGGCATCATAATGCCAGAGAGCATTATTAGGGTTTACCAAAGCCCCATCTGTCACTGCCGAGGGGTATCTAACACACACACACACACAGACACAGGGCAGGGACTGGTACAACAACTGGGTCATAGGGCCACGAGTGGCCTAAAGCGCGTGTGTGTGTGTGTGTGTGTGCACGCGCACGCTCGTGTGTCTGTGGTGCCCATCCCCACATGTAAAGTTCGAATTAGTGTGGATCAGGAAAAACAGCGGCCAGACAAATATTAAAATATTACTTAAGGTCACGTGAATTCAGTCCTGATTTTTTGGGTTCTTAAGCTGTTGGTGTGCAGCCAGGGGACACCCAGGGTTCATTGAGGAGAGTCCACATTAATTTCACTTTTATTTCCACCTATATGACCAATAGGTTCTCTATGACCACTGCTGCCTCCCTGCATTCAGTGTAGACGCTCCAGTCCAACATTCAGGTTGAGTCCTATTATGTTATTGCTGCAATGCAGCAAACTGAAGTTTAATCCTACATGTATGTCTTGGTAAGGTCAAGAAGGAGGAATAGTGTGCTCTGCCCCCATTAAGCAACAGTTGGAAATCCAGAACAATGGCTTCAGGCCTGACTGTCACTGGCAGTGAGCCCTCATCTACTGAATAGATGGTGGCATCATCATCTCAGCAAAACAACACACTACTATTCCCCTGTCTGCAGTCTGCACTGCAGTCACAACACACACAGACACGCAACCATGGAGGCTGGGTTCCCATCCAACGCTTAGGCAAACTGTATTCAAATCTGGGATAACAAAGGATTGGGCTTCCTGAGTGTACAGATGAATAAATACATAAAGTGTTGGTAAAAAACTAAGATAATCATTTGAATTGGACATGTTGTTACAGCTGCCCAGGGTCAGATCAAGTAAAAAAAATAAAGGAAAATCTAATGCACTTTATTTATTCAATAAATGTTTGTTGCCATTTAGCAACATCAAGTGAGCCGAAAAACTTTTGTATAGCCTCAAAAAAAAGATGAAGAGAAGTTGAAACTCATGCTACATGTCAAAACAATGGTTCAATATTTTGGGAAGTACGCATATTCGCTTTCAGACAGCAATCCACATATAATACATGGATAATTTTGCTGAGATGTCAATATTTGATAGTTAAGCAGCAATCATGGCGTGACCTTTCTGCACCAAGAAGTTCTGCCATAATGTCGCAATCTGTGCCAAAGTGGCACTGAACCTCCGCCTGCTCTAAGTGCATGTAGTCTCATGGAAATGTATGGAAATGTACACTTCTGAAGCCTAAACTACAAAGCATGTACTCGCAATCCTGTGGTTAAATCTAGGTCATCCTCCCTTCCTCTCGCCTCCGTTAGAGTAAAAAAAAAAAGACTGTAAAAGCTCAACTAAGAGTAAAACCAGTAGATATAACAACAGCCTTTTTCAACTGCCTCTGGTCATATACCTACCAGTCATTACACTTCACAGAACAAAAAAGAACATGAAAACTGAGAAAGACAGAGTGGGGGAAGAAAAAAGAAAATCACATATGTAGAGAGAAAGAGAGGGAGGCAGCAAATACGTAAAGAATCCAAGAGGACTGTGTTTTTACTTGCCCTAAAAGAAACCTGCAGCTGTAGGAAAAACCTGACACTACTCTTTTACACAATGACATCATGCACTGGAAGCAAGACGTATCTTCTGTAATAGGCTTAAAGTCACTGAGGAAGTGCTATACTCACTTGAGGACGGATTCACTTGGGGTAGGTAGAAAGCACGTATCACAATGACTTTGGATTTTATTATAATAACTAACCCCTCTTGCAGGGCTCTGTGCATCGTGCTTTAGCATAATGGGCATGTGATGACTGACATCGTTAAGTGGTTATGCAAAGTAGTTCTGACAAAAACACCTCAATTTCAACACTGTACAGAAGACTTGTCCCAGCCCTGAAATTTGATCCTGATCAGCTGATCTGGTTTTGTATCTGTGGTGTTGAGTAGGTCATAATCAAAAGGTTAGCAATCCTCAACAGACACTGATACTTCTCTTCAAAGCTTACATGTAGGGCACGATGAAAAGCAAGATCTGATTCAAGGCACGCTGACCCAGGGCATTACATAAGAATTTAGTTTATTAAATTATATAAAAGGTATCTTTTGTCTTCATTGCCTACAAGAGTAGGTTTGCACAATGTACGTGATGCAGCTTATAAAAAGGGGCCCTCAATTTCATAGTTAAATATACTGCAGGTGGAGCACCTGAGAGACAGGCAGGCAGGGAGGGTCTCATGAAATGCTTATGCCAAGTGTAGGACCCAGTGTTTCTGTGGCTTGACTAGGGACTAAAAGTTATGATTTTCCCCCTTTGCCCAAATTAAAGGGATGGTATTATTATTTCCCCCTTTGCCCAAATTAAAGGGATGGTATTATGCTCATTTTCAGGTTCAAAATCCTAATTATGGGTTGTATCAGAACAGGTTTACATGGTTTAATTTTCAAAAAACACCATATTTTTCTCATACTGCACATTGCTGCAGCTCCTCTTTTCCACCCTATGTGTTGTACGCTCCACTCCTGAGCTACAGAGTGATGCATCTTACTCGTACAAAATCTTTGTTGGGAGTTGCACATGCGCAGTTCCCAGGTAAGGACTAATAGACAATCAGAAGCAGAGAAGGGCGGGTCGTAAGAAACAAGGTAGTGTGATCCGAATCAAAGCCGCTTCAGACTGCGACCGTAACCTAGCAGATGGTCTAAGTTATTACCAGTCCACAACAACCACCCAGCATCATTGTTCCACATCTTACCATCAGGACTAAACGTTGAACTGTGTTCTGACAATCTATGCTGCCTTGCCGAAAAATGCTTCCATAGCGCAAATTGACAGACTCAACTCTACTCGGCCCTGCTCCGTTTTCCATTGCAGATAGTACCCAGAGATAGCGACGCAACACACAATGGCTGCCACGTAATGTTCAATGCGACACACACACCAGCGATCCACACAGCTCTTAAAATATATACAGTCTACGTTTAAAGCGTTTGAATATTCCTCAGAATGTAAACACAGATAAACTATGAAAACCTTCCAGCTGTGTTTTCCTCTGCTGTTGTTGCTGCAGCGGTCTGTGTGACGGCGGGAGCAGAGGGCTCTGTGAGCGGGCGGCTGGCCGGCCTCACACGCTCCTCACGCGGGTCGCCGCAGGCTTCCCCGCAGCCACTTGCAAATATTCATCACATTTTTGTTCCGCCATCACTTCTGGTAAAACTGTCAATATTCGAAATCTACACAGCTGATTTCTCACCTCAAACCTTCTCAGAAGTAGATTTAGTGATGAAATTCCATACGAAAACTTTCTGTTGCTGGCCTCTGGTGCAATGATGATGCAGTGAACAGTGAATATTCTGTCTGACCAATCAGCAGTCTGTCGTGTTTTCACTTTACATTTCAGTATCCCTCAGCTCGCTTAGTTCAACTTAGTTCAAGTTACAACATGTTTAGAAGTCACTAGAGCTACATGGAATTAGCATGATAAATAAGTTGCATCTTTAAAAATCAATATATTTGATTTGCTCTTGCCATCATCTTATCCGCCCTGAGGGATCATTAAAAACGTATTCATTCCACTTAATCGAATGTACTTCTTTGTATTGAGTTTTTTGATTATGTTATCTTGCTTTTGTGTCGATGCAGTTCTTGTGTAACTTGTGAGTTATAAATGACTCTTAAGGACAAAGTAAATTAACTGGAAGGTACACCACAACAGCTGCTGCTGCTGCTGGTAAATCCAATGCAAACAGGTCATTTGAAAACAAGATAAGAACTTCCTGTTCTTCTGAGACACACACACACACTCACGGCTCCACATCCACAGGTTGCATTATGGGAGCTTAGCTGAGACTTGTCAGCTTCTAATCTTGACTTGGCAAAAAGCAATGCCAGGAAAGGTTGATGCCTTGGGTCTAACTGTCTGCATGCGTTTGTGAGTGCCCGGCTGTGTCAGCTCATAAGATAACCTCAGTCCATCTGCCAGTAGAGCAAACGTGATCGTTCTCTCTGCACAGCAACACAAAACAAAACACACACACCTGAAAAAGCCTGCAGACGGCCAAGAAAAGCATGAAAAAATCTTCATGGATTTTATCAACATTGTGGTTTCAGCATTGAGGTTTTACTGCACATCAAACCGAATAAAAGAGAGGGGGTCCACCAGTGAACGAACACACATAGAAACACCACTGAGAGTGGTGGAGCGGGGAGGAGATGTTGACATTCAAACCCTCAAAAGGGTTTTGTCCGCAATGTTGCTCCCAACTGACAAGAGGAAACACACGGTTAATGGGGCGAATGTGATTAACATGCTGTCAGTGTGCTCCACTGTGTACTGTACTGAGGATGGGCAAACCTCATGTTAGCATCCAGCTCGCTTCAACACACAGTCAGGACCTCGGGACAAAAACACACTCTCCGCTTCAGATTGGATTATGCAACCGTCTGATGGATAGTAATGCCTTGAGCAGGAAAAAGCATCTTCGGGGGCAATGAGACCAAATCAATGTGGATAGCAAAGTCAGGTCATTTATTTAGCTCATTCACAGAGGGTTTTACACCCGTTTCTAAACTGCTTTTAAGATCTGTATATAAAATGCTTGGAACAAGAGATTTGTTACACAGCGATGGTGACTTCAGTATTTTTATTATATGTGATATGAACACTGAGTACAATATACCTTTACAACTAGAGACCAGATTGCTGTATTTTTAAAAAGATATTCATGGTCCACAGGAGATGATCCATAATGCTGAATCCTCGACCACATTGTTCTCTTTTTAACGTACACATTGTTTAATAAAGACTCCTTGAATTAATTTTTAACCAAGATTTGTACTAATGTTGATATTTTACAATTGCATAAAAGACTTATCTCAGGACAAACTATGTAATGGTTATACTAAATTACTTCAAGCTAATTTCTGTACCGTAGTTTCTTGTAAGTCATCGTCCAACATATATGCTGATACCAGTATTCCTAACACAGTGCCAATACATTTTTTTTCCAGTTATTTCAAAATTGTGTTCTTCTACAGAGATCATTATGGACAGTGCAATGGCTGACACCTTCATTATAGGTGTTCAGTCATACTGATAATCATTATCCAGCCAATCAGAATCCAGACTCTTCAGTGGCCATTGTATGAAATTCTTTCTTATCACAGGCACAGTTCTGCACTGCTGTTAACAAATTTAGGCTATGCCATGCCACATTCAGAAATGTGTGGAAAGTTTCTTGCATAGTTAGCTTGTAACATTCTGCAAGTATATTTGTTTTGTAATATTATAAGCACACTCTGTAGGGACTTGGCTTGGGAACCGGAGGGTTCCCGGTTGAGTCCACTACTGACCACTGCCGAAGGTGCCTCTGAGCAAAGCCCTGAACCCCTAACTGTTTCCCGGGTGCTGCACAACAGCTGCCCACTTCTTCTAATTAGGATGGGTTAAATGCAGAGAGCAGATGTCCCCATGGGGATCAATAACAATAATTAATATTTTCCTTTTGTAATCACGATTGATACGATCAAATTGTTTCCAGCAAAAAAATACAACAATAAGGCAGAGTCTCCTTTTCTTATTTCAAAATTTTCTCACTGCGAGACAAACGTATGAAGAATATTTATTGTGTTTAGGTTCTTTGCCTTGACGCTGCTCGGACTTGGGATTTGTCTCAGGCTCAGTTTGCATTGTTAATTTGTGAGCATATTGGTTTCTCATCTTCTAGAGACATCAAGCAAGACTTTGCAGATTACATAGAAAACAAACTGGACAAACATAAAACACCTAGACTTAACTTCACCACCTGGTCAACCTGTCATGCCAAAGAGTGCAGTTTGCTGTCGTACGTGATAACAGCTGGACCAAGACAAGAATGCACAAAACACACACACACACACACACACACACACACACACACACACACACACACACACACACACACACAGAAAAGCACCTGCAGATTTCTCATAGTCTTATCTCTCTGTATAAAACTCAAATCACCCAACACACACACACTCTAATAACAAATTAACAGTCTACCTCTCTCACTTGCCTCAGACACTCACATAGACACTCTACCTGTCATCATCTTCAGTTGCAACCACAGCCTGGTGGTATCGTGACAGAGTTGAGACACTCGGTTTAGAGACATTGTTTTGTTGGAACATGTATGCCCCCTGATACACACACACACTGTTAAAACACATTCACACACGGCCACATATTCTGTCAGAGTGCATCACGGTGGAAGTTCAGGCAGTCCATTGCGCCTCAGCCGAGGACTTCAGCAGCTTACTGAGCTGTCACAGCACAGTGGAGCCCACACACACACACACACACACACACACCTCCCCCCTTCCCAGCTGTACCAGCCAGCGAGGCGGAGTTTCAGACGGCCCGCCCCCAGTCTCACATGTCACACTGTTTTCACAGATACATACAGAAAAACTCCATGTGATGGAATATGGAAGTCACTAAAAAGCAGAACAATATACCAAACAATGCACTGACTAGATTTACCCTTTGCAGTGCTTCCCAAGACTGATACATAAGAGACAATAACTTCTATTACAACTTAATGTTTGTCAGAATTCCTATGTATAATCTGTCTCCAGTGTGGTTAAATGACATTTACTTGATAAATTAGATTACTCCAATCATACCTTTCTTTTGTGTTGAACGTCAGGCACTATGAAATATGGTCTAAATTAGCTAAGAACAAAGAATCTCTTGGCCGATACTAACCAGTTTTTATGGTGGATGTCTCTCTCTGATTTAAACAGAATGTAAACTAAAGCCGTAGTAAGAATATTTAAGTGCATATGCTAAAGTTAGTACAGCTAAAAAAATACAAAATATGCTTTTATTCCAATACCAATCTTAAAAGCCTTCTACATGATGCTCTTCTCCTAAGTTAGCAGCTCTGTGTTTTGACTGGACGTTCATGCTCCAGGTAGATGCCAGCCAGGTGGAAGCAGGTGCTGTCTTGCTGCAGGGGGATGACCAGGGGGGTGGTGAGGCAAGATAGCTTCTTTTGGAAAAAAGTCAACCGTTACCAGTATAAGTAGCAATAGAGAAGGAAGCATTCCCACGTATTTGGGCTTTGCAGCATTTCAAGGAGGAGCGCCTCTTGTTTACATGGATAACAACCCTCTGACGTCTCTTAAATGCCCAAATCAGAGACTAATAAGATCACCATTGTTTCTGCAGTACTATGCCCTCAACATTAAACACGTTAAAAGGAACAGACGTCATAGCAGATGCGTTGTCACATGCCCCTCTGCTCTGAATTCGTAACGCCATTGTGACATTTTGCACTGCTCTTGTGATTTACTATTGCTGTGCCTGTTTTCTTAATTTGCCTTTCAGGTACTGGGGTTGCTGGCAGGATGAAGATCGGGTATGTTCATTTTCTTCTGTTTGCTACTTTTCAGTACTCTTTTGATCTCCCATGTGGTAGGCTCAAAGCTGATGGCTGGCATGAAAGAGTTATCCAGAATAATGTTCAAAGATAGATAACTTTATTGTTATTTCACCCGGTATTTCCATATGCAGAGAAACGAAAAGTTGTTTCTCATCAGCTACTTTTGTAGTGCATTTAAAAGGACAATAAGAAATAAATTACCCAGTTAAAATATAACCTAAAAACTCATAGCCTTTTTAGTGAGAGATGCCACGCTGTTTGTGCAAAGTTAATCTTTGCTTGCTGCTTGTATTCTTGTTTTGGTGTATAAGCTCACTCAAGTGTCGGACATCTGAACGCAGAGTAATGAAATAGACGTAAATGATTTATGGGTGTGTACTGTACACAATTCAAATACAAAACTAATGTTTGTGCCAGAGGGAACAAAGGCCTCTTTCTTTCTTTTTCCCCCTGATTTTCTCACACTGTCTCTCTCTCTCACACACACACACACACACAAACACACACAATGCCAATGAAGACAGCAGGGGGACCCAGTGTGCCACACACAGAAGCAGTGAGAAGTGGGACTGGTGAAAATGTTAATAGACCCTCAGGAGCTCAATTCATAAAATGCTGCCATGCTGAGGCAAACAGACATTTTTAAGCTGTCATTCTATTGCTTCTGTTTATTCAGCTACGTGCCAGCTCTCCTCCACATAAACAAGCAATACACTAACTCCTCACATCCTGCTATATGCATGTAGGCCTATGCATAAACTCCATAATACCACCAATCAATCAGCCAAGCCCTAAGATCATTATGACATTAAAAAAGGATATAGTCTTATTACAAACTGATTGGTGTGCTTTAGTACTTCACTAAAAAGAAATTGTAATGATTTTACTGGATAAACTTATTTGTCCGATTTGTTATTTCTGAGAAAATATCAGGCTTTGGAAAACTCAAATTTATTATACAAAGGCTGTGTTACAAACAGAGAGGCATGGAGTTTGAAAGACACGGGTTGCCAGCAGGGCGAGTCTAATGAAAGATGCAGTTAATGTGTGCATTATGGGAAGTGTAGATTTCCATCAGGCTCATCTTCAGACCTCTTCTATGGCCCTGCTGACCAGCACAAAGGGGATAATCCATGCTCACACGCATGGACACACATGCGTGATAACACACATGCAGGGAAACCCCTTACTCACTCTGTCAGTGTGGTCTCTTGAATTCTGTGTGATTACATCAATTTCTGTGAGGACACTGTAGTTTCATGTAATCCTGTGAAAGTTTTTTTCTGACAACAAGCCATGGGTTACAAAAGAGCACTTCTAAATGAGAAAGAAATGGATGTTTATGCTGGTGATAAAGTGGAAAGTAGAGTGGAACTACTTTTTTGGGACAATGACATCAGGAAAGCATGGCAAGGGTCAGAGATTATCACAGGAAAAGGATATTGAGAGCAGAGATGTTGGACTTCAGTGAACAGCAGGGGGCAACCATTGACCTGCTTAACAAAATCTGGGAAGAGTACCTTACAGTAACAGAGGAGGAAGTTGCAGCTCTGTCAGCTATATGTTTCTAAAATCATGTGCCTGGGAGTTGGCCAGTTTCAGTCCTCTACAGCCTTCCACCATATTCATGTTTTGTTTTTTTTTAAATAAAAAGCCATGCTTAAAAGAACTATAACATCTGTAAATGGACAAGTGGATGAGTGCACATGATTAAGAACATCTTGAATCTCCAAACTCTGCCACCAACATTGATTTCATTGATTTCGGTCAACTGCACTTAATGGCAAACAAACTCATTAGCTCAGGGCTCAACCCAAGGCTAATCAGTTGGATTAAGAACTTCCTCACCAGTAGAACTGAACTAGTCAGTCACTCCTCCATTACTTCTGTCACCTGTACTCTATACATGCTACAAGAATGACTGCAAACCACTTAAACAGGACCACCGCCATTACATGAGATATGCAGATGATTCAGCAATCACTGGTTTTCTGAACAGAACTACCTACAGATGAACGTAAAGAAAACCATGATAAGACATGATAACCTTAGTTGCAACAACAATGCATACCTCCCTATCATGGTTAAAATGTACTCATTGACAGAGTACCTGGATGTTGAAATTGATAAGCTCAAATTAAATTTATGCACAGCAGCCAAATACATCAAAATTAAATTACAAATTCACTTTCCTATGAGGCTAAAGTCCTTTCATAGACAATTACCGTTACCTTTTCTAATCAGTCTGTTGTGTCTTTCTGTTAGCCTCATCTGCATGTTTGGGAACACACAGCAAAGACCAACTCAAGTTACAGGCCAGAAAAATCATAGGCATCAGCCAACATTCACCCCCATGCACGGGGTGGCTGTCATCAGACATTATCTGTTGAGGCCTATACCAAAGACAAATAAGTAGCAAAACGAGACAGACAATGTCTGATGACAGCCATCCCCTGCATGGGGAGGAAGCAGGCGTTATAGCAACTCCTTCATTTCAATGGCTATAATGAGCAGCAGAGGACATATTTTGCCAGATATGGTGTTTACAGGTTTTGAGGAACTGTGGGCCAATGTGTGAATTTCCCTCTTTGAGGGATAAATGAAGATGAACTTGATTTGCAGAGATTTTACTTGCAAAGATGATTATATGCCGGCTAAGATAAATTAAGCACACATCAGCAACTATGTACAGTGAGTTAGAATGAAGATTAGTCCATTCATCCAGTCACCTGGTCTTTAAGGTGAAAATCAAAATAGGACACGTTTAATCTTGGGTGTTTAAAAATAGAACTGCTTTCATCATCAGGGGTATGACATAGGGACTAAAACATGTCCCGGCAAAACTGTGGTGGACATTATAGAAGGAGTGAGATTAGACACGAGGGGATGAAAAACAATGGATGTGTGAGATTAAGAATTAGATTAAGGCTACATTGAAGATCAATCTCTCAGTCTAGTCGGAGATCAGATTATCAATAAATGAAGGGATTCAAGAGAGCTGGAGCTTGGAGGTCTAAATCAAAATGCATGCCTCTGTATGTGTGTGTGTGTGTGTGTTTACCTAGTGTCAGATTTAGATGATAGAGCACGTTGGCTGTGGGACAGGAAAAAGCAGAGGGTTTATAATGGTTCATTTCCTGTCTATGCTGCGACAACTCTGACAGCAACAGTTCCACCCTCAACACTCAAATTTTAGGCAGAAAAATTATTGCTAGTGAGCTGAACTGAAGACACATTTCACCTTTTGCCTGAAATACGTTACATTTATATTTATTCATTTTAGCTTTGCTATGTCCAAACATGTATCACATCTCTCAGTTAATGACTACACACATTATGTGTTTATGTAAAAACGTTCCCGGCGCGTAAGGAGATAAGTAAAGATGTTCAAATGTTCAGTTCACTTTTGTAACTAAATTAGTGATCATTCAAGTTTATTGTGTTAACCTCATTACTTTGGTGAGTACAATGTTATCATAACCGAAAGAAATTGATGTTCAAAACTGTGAAAAGACTCCAATTGTAATCTGAAGAACCATCCCATAATGACCACTTTTGTATATGTCTACATGCTATACTATAAAAAAAATAATAATAATTTTGGAGTCACTATCCAATTATGAACTATACTTTATTTGTTAGGAATGACATTTGTACTTGTGACATTTGATCCAGGTAATGAAATATATTATTTTATTTGAAAATTACTCGCCATGACTGAAACGCTCTCAACATCTGAAATCAGCCACATTATGAACTTCATTATGACGTCAGCTTCCAACTTCTCTTAGGAAAGCGTCCTCATGATATAGCAGCTCAAATTTAATTTACCTATTTTCAGGACTTCATTTGTTCAAAAAAAGGCTAAGAACACATTTAATAGGATAGAAAAGACATCAAAAAGAAGAAGAAACATAGGTGTGGTGTGTGTTTGCGCATCAGTTAATATGACACAAGCAAAGCCTCTAAAATTAACTTTGAGTTAAAAATATTGCTTGACTTGTGAATGTGCATCTGCGTGTGTTTACATGGGATGCAGAGCAGACTTCAGTGTGTGTACGGGATGTAAAGGAGACCTGTTTGTGCCGCATGTGTTTGTATATAAGGGATGTGTTGCAGACTACAGCTACAATAACTCCCAGCTAAATTATTTATTTGAGACAACCCCCACCCCCCCCATCTGCATCGGCAAATATTAGACACTATTGACTCTTTCCGCTCTAGGATCAAACGCTACTGGCCAGCTGGAGTGTAAACAGGAAGTCACCAATTGAGAAGTGACTCAAGGGCAATAACAAGCAGCAGAGAAGTATGAGAAGAAAAAAAAGGTGTGAACAAGAGGAAAGTTTGGGGTTGTCAGTCAGCACCTAACTGGCTTTTTAATCAGTTATTAGTAAGATTAAATAACCGAATAACCAGTCTCCGGCCTTCAAAAACTAGTTGCAATGTCTGAAAGATACAATGAATGAGTGATAAAGCAGAACTGTAAGAGTATGAAACTTCTTCATTTGCCTCTCATTTTATTTTCTTTTTGGCAAAAAAGTCAGACTCTCTTCCCTCTCAGCGTAGTAGCAGGCAGTCATTAGGACAATATTCTGTTGAGTTCTTGACATGCTTGACATGTGGACTTTCTTTATATGTCACATACGTTTGACAGGAAGCCAGAATGCAGGCTGCATGGCTGACTTAGGGGGTAAGACAGACTCTTGTATCCTGTCAACCAGCATGATAGAGCAGTGTTCAGCATCCAAAAATAACTCACTTTCTGTTTACATTGGGTCAGATATTTGTAATTTGCAGAGATCCTGGTTAATATGTCAGTGAGGCCATTTCTCCCTTGACAGAGCAAAAAGCATCATCTGAAGACAATGGGACATCCAACAAGATCCAGCTCTCACACAGATATGTTATCAACACACAAATGATTTTTTTTTAGTATGTCCATCCAATAATCAATAGGCATATTTACATTTGTTAAAATGCTTATATTCAGCCATTTTTGAAGGGTTTTTTGATTCTTTTTAAGGTAGAAATCTGTGAAACCACTAAAAGTCAGACTGATGAAATTCTAGAAAGCTTTCTCAGTCATGAAACAGTCTTGAAGGATGTCAAAGGAACCTCTTTCGTATTTGAGGGGTGTGAAGTACTTGATTTTGAAAAATATGCAATAGTGGCCAGATATATAAGCAAACTAAATCATATTAAAAGGTGGCGCAAGTGTGATCCAAATGAAAAACTTTAAATGTGATTGTGGCGTGATCTTGGGAGATCACATATTATCTAGAAACATAGATAATATATGAGTTCAATTATAGAATAATATGTAATGCTGTAAAAAAAGAAAAAGAGAAAAGCTTTTAAAAATAAACTGCATATGAATTCTGCAAGTCAGTCAAGTATCTGTTTAAAACTGTCTTTTCATACATGTAAATTAGTTAATAATTATTATTAGTAGTAACAATATATATTTATTTATATTTACAGTATGTAAGATAAGGTATTGCTGTTACACACATTTACATTTGTATTTAAAATCAGGTCTATTAAAGAACACCGTAGTCACCTAACTGTACACATGTACACATAATCACCACCAACTCTGACTGGTTTGGAAAAGGAAATTCAAATATCTATACAACATTACAGTCAATTCAACACTTGCTACGTTTTAAACTCATGGTTTACACATGTGACAAAACTGTCAGAAGGGCTTTATTTCTTGGTTTCTTAGGACTGAGCGCCAAGACCTGGTTGACAGTCAGTCATTAATTCCATAGAAAGACCCAATAAAACAAATTTAATACTGCTGGGATGCTCTGATGACATTATGTACATGCACTACACAGCTGACAAATGTGTGTCTAAGGTGCATGCAGTGCTACAATAAAGGTTCAAATCCGGCACATCCCTCCAATAAAGGTGGCTGAAAAGACGTGTATGAGTGAGAATTACTGTCCATTTCTGCGCTATAATATGATCTGATAAAATCTATATTGGGTATACTTAGCTGGACTTGCGTGATCCTTTTATTACTGTAACCCATTGAGCTCTGGGAACACCAGGAAAAACACTGCAGCCTCTTATGTGCACAGCCTTGCACTAAGGGAAAACTGTAAACACTTTATGCTTCTGATATAAGAAACTGTCAGTTTATTTTGCCCTGGTCAGAATGAGGACAATGAACTTGAAGGAGAGGAGTGTGTGTGGAAGGGTCAGGGGCGCTCACACAGACAACTCAGAGGATGATCAGGGATTTTAACTTAATAAGGTCACAAGGTGTCAAACAAGTCAAAGAAACAAAGAGTGTGACAGAGAGGGGGATAACATGGGAAAGACAGCTAAAATAATGGGAAACAGATTGCAAAATCACAAGAATACCATCGAAAGAGGAAGCTTTGCCACACAAGAGCCAAGACTATCATCCGTCACGATGGATCATCATAAGGCAAACACCATGAGAAGTTGCAGAGAAGACAGCAGCTGACCATTATGAAACCATGACATTTTGGTGTTGCGTCAAAGTCAATGTTTATTCACAAATACTGCAAGCACAAAAACTTTTGAATCAATTACTACACTTTAAAAGCTACAGTCACTTTTGATTTTTGTGTGAGGTTTAAACAGAGGACTACAGTGGGTTTTTACTAGAAGGAAAATGTAATTCTGCAAGTTAAAAACTGCATCTTTCAAACTTTAGAAATGTGAAAAAAATCTGAAGGCTTTAAAGACATGTGAAAATTGATTTATGGCTTCAAAAGTGCCCAGGCTGTTTTGACATAAAAATGACAAAAACAAATGTACAAAAATATCTCACATCGGGTCTTTGCATCAAGATTTTGTATCACTGAACAAAAAAGCCTTGAGTTGACAAAGCAACAATAAGGAGGGAAATATGATCAAGAGCAAAAATGCAGCACCTGTCTCTGTGACGCAGTCTTTCTACAATAGTTCTTACTAAAAATACACACATCATCTCTAAATACAGACCAAAGCCCACAAGAAGTGGACCAGAATAAACCTGAACCATCACTGACACGTACCAAGATTTTAGAAACCATCAAGCACACGCTGCACAGTCCTCACATGTACACCACCAAGGAGTCTGTGTGATCACTGGTGAGCAAACACACACACACAGGCTGCCAGATAATGCCACCTTTATTGAACCACCTTGAGTAAATACGGACTTAGTAGTATTTTACAGTACTTTTCCCCCACATGTACTTTGGTATTGTCTCATGGCCCACAGAGGAATTGTGCAGCTTTACATTCACCATGGCACATAATATCCAACTCCTGGTTACATAGAAAATGGATGGATGAAAAGTTACCTGACAACTAAACCTACATTACGCACTTGACCAGCAAGATTAGGTGTGAGTAGAGAAAATTATCTCAAAGGCAACTTGGCATCTTTGGACTTGATAATCACCCCTTGTAAAAAGGACAGGAGCTAGTTGATTTAGGAGGTAGAAGACAAGCTTGGAAATGGAAATGGAGACAGAATGCCAACTCAATGCAATTACTTCTTTGTGACTCAAGTTTGTCTGTTGCAGTTGTAATGAATGCTTTCTCTTCATGAGCGAGGTGCACTCATGACAGCAGTGAAGGTTAAAAGGGTTAAATGTGAATTGATGCTTTTCTGGATGTTTTAAGGGTGTGTCAATGTTGAGAGTAGCTATGGAGAGCTTTTAATACGAATTTAGGCTAATGGAAATCTGGATAATGGATCAAAGATGGGAATTACAGTTATTTAATGCAAGCAGTACAATGACTCGGCTTTTCAGAAAGACCTCTGCAAGAATATTTAGAAAAATAGGGGCTAGTAGTATAACACATTGCATGTGATCATCATGTGGCAACATTGAAAGCACTGATATAACCACAACTAAGAAAAAATGGCATTTGCAGATTATGCCCTTCACTCACAATGATGTACTAAACTGATTTATGCTTCACTGCATCTCCACAGCTGCACATATGAACAGTGAATACACAATAATTAGTTCAAATCCAATGCTTAACAACACATGCTCATAGGCATTAAAGTTGACCCAGTTTGAAACTGACTTCACTATCTGAATAGGTGACATGAAAATATCATCTTATGGTTATTTTTTAAATGTTAAGTCCAAACAATGCCAGAAATCTTCATTATTCTAACTTTAGATGTCCGTCTGGATTTCCACTCTAAATCTGACTCAACAAGAGCCTTCACATGCACCGACACACCTCACACACCACGTATAAAACTCCTGCCCCTGCAACTCACCATGCAGCAGCTGTTGACAGCACCGGCTGTATCTGTAGTAGCTCTCCATCTCCTTTAGCGAGATGCACACAAACCTCTCTCCTCCATATTCCTGTTTTCCTGCACATTCCTTCATCCTGTCCCGTGTCTTGTCTTCTCTCCCTCCCTCACCACCTTCATTTCCACAGGTAGAGAGAAGAGTATCGCCCGGCTCATCCTGCTCTCCTCATACGTAATTTCCAAACCCTCCCTGCCTGTCTCTCTCTTGCACAAACAAACACACCTGTCACAGTTTCTTGAGTTATTACACCACACCTCGTTCCTCGGCCCTCCTTCCTACTGTTGAAATCTGACTAAGCAAGAGAGAATATATACTCACAGTATATCTATACACACCCTATGAGAGTTTGCTGTCACCTTGTCTCAAAAATAATCCACATTAAGGATTCAAAAAAATCACTTGTCATGCAGTTTTGCAGAAGACGCTGCACATCCACACAAATATTAAGGACTGAGCCTTAAAAAAACAACCTGGATGTGACACGATGTCATAAAAAGTGCAAATTTAAAATTTTTAAACACGTTAAGCAAGTTTCACCAGGACCTGATAGTCAGTGTAAGTCGTCCAGCACAGATCTAAGTTGCTGCTTTGTCGCTAAGTTCCTTACCTAAACTGAGGAAAGTCATTTATCTGCAGCATTCACGCAACTACACAACAACACATGGTTGCTTCAACATTGATATTACCAGTGTTATGCACACTCAGTATCATTGGTGGCAGTGCACATGATTCAGCAAAATGTTGCAAGTCAGATGTGTTCATAACACATACAGAGCCTGATTGGATTACATTGTTTGCATAGATAAGCTCACAAACACAAAATCAGCCACCCATTTAATTTCTACAAACTTAAAGTAATCCTCTGGCCTGCCTGGTTTGCTCACGTGGACAAATATTGATTAGGCTGTGCCGCATGCCCAACAGATTCCCAGAAGCAGAATCATAGAATTTCATATGTACAACACTCACCTTGTCTGTTAGTCTGTGTGCATTTGTGATTCTGTTTTCTTACAGCTGGTTGAAGGCCGCAGCAGAGGCTGGCCAACATGATGACAACACCTGTCCACCAGCACGCTTCTCTTTCCAATCAGTTTCTTTGACTTTCTGTTTGGCTGCCTGATCATCTGTCCGATCTGTCCCTCAACTGTCCAACTAGTGAAAAGACATTTCTACTGCTGGTGTATTGAGACATATAGTAAGTTATCGTTTAGCAACTCACAAGGGCTACATCAGGTAATCAGTTACCAAGGTCAAACACCAAAGAGGGCTGCATTCAAGGAATTACACTGCATAAAGTTACAGCTAGTGCCCCTGCTGGCCTGGTGAGTACATTTAAAGAAACACTATGGCATTTTTGGATACAGTTTATTTGTTTACTGTCTTACTGAATGTTAGATGATAATACTGACAATTTCATTGCTGTGAGAGTGTATTGTTAGGCCTAGCCTAACACAAAGACAGGAAGCAGAAGAGAAACAGTTTGTATAGCTCCCTTAACAACTCCAATGCTGTCATGTTTACATGTTGTATGTTGCTATTGTGGAATATGACATGTGTAGAAATAGAAAATGACACATTGTGACACAGTTTAGATTTGGCATTGGAGCTTTTTACTGGACTGCACACAGCACTTAACAGTCTGTTTTCTTTCTTTATTTGATCATTTAAAAAAAAAAGTTTATTCATGTTTTTCAGCCAAAGGAACGCTGTTTCTTATCCTTGTATTAGGACCCCAAAAGGGGTCAAAAGGTGAGCAGAGTCAGGAGAGAACTGTAAGGATTTCCTGGTGTACTAGTATTAATTTGAAATGATGTAAATTAAAAGCTATTTTGGCTTAATCCACTGAGAAAACAGACTACAATTGTATGCCATATACACATATAAAGTCATAGCTTTACATTCTAGGCTCATGAGAAAAACTCAACACACTACTGTACAACATGAGGACAATCATGGTATACTGGTCCAAAATAAAGCAGATATATCTACCTCTACTAGTCATGGATAATGGTTGCACATAGACACATATGCAAAAAATCAACATGGACATCAAAACCATGCCATAGGCACTACAGATTATGTAGTCCCCAATGGGAAATTAAATCCCACATTTTTCCCCTTCACTTTCCCCATTGATAATGATGTCAATAAGGTATTTTTAGTTAGACATTTAGACAAGTTATGAAATTCAGGCATGTGACGCATCTGCATAAAGAAAATGTGCTATTTTGGATTTTTAGAGAGAGAAGTACATTCAAAATAGTACGACATATCATGTTTGTCATCCCTATGGGCAAATTTCAAGCCGCCTAAAGTATCAGAGATATACTGTAGCATCAGCAGGAAGCTAAATAGTGAGGTTCTTCTATTATGTTTGAATAATGAGGGGGAACCACGGCAGGGGGAATCTCCCGGCGGTGATAGGAAATCCTGTCCCGTCATCCTGTCACATCAATTTAAATTACAGACACCAGAACACTCTCTGAACATAGACGTCTAGTTAACACAAAATATACACTTGAACTCACACACACTAACCTATTCTCCAGGTCGGTCCGCAGCTCGTGCTTAGTGTGTGACGGGTCAACAGACTGATAGATACGGAGAGATTGAGAAGCAGTCGACTCAACTCCTCTTGGCCCTCTTGAATTAACTCCATTAGCGACATCGTTGTATCAAAGTAGGCTTCATACTATGTCAATGAGCTTATTCAAGCTGCCTGCCTCTCCCCCTCCTCCTCGATTAGGCTGCTGTGTTTGCTCATGTGAATGTGTGATTGTTTATCTTCATGTCTGCTTTGAGTTTATCAGACATCACAGGAAGAGAGGGGTGGAGGGTAGGCCATGACATAACCCCCCCTGCAGCTAATTATACTAACTTGGCATCAGTGTGTGTTCTGTCCTATGTCATAATGACTGAAGCCCAAAAAGAAAGGGGAATAAGAAATTATTTTATCAATAATATGTTTTTATTCTGTGTGTACACACACACAAGATAAACTCCAAGCTTTCTGAACAACAGCTACCAACTCACATTGGCCACATGAGCAAACTAGTGACTGGTGATTTTTCACACAAGGCTACGTTTGATAGAGACATTACTGTAGTCAAAATTTAATTGAATTTGCTCTGCAAGAGACTAAAAATACTCACATTTACACCATACACCTCTTAAATTTTACTATCTCCAATTGGTAATTTAGTGTTGCCACACTTTCTCAAGCAGAAACAACACTACATGCAAAATTAGCTTTTTTCTTTGAAAAAAATTGTATTTTTAGGTTCAATATAAATAAAAATATGTTGAAAAGTAAGGTGATTATATGTGGGGAATGATATTCGAAAAGCTTGTTCTTACCAAATATAATAT
The DNA here is from genome assembly GCA_029875015.1 of Lepomis gibbosus. NCBI lineage: Eukaryota > Metazoa > Chordata > Actinopteri > Centrarchiformes > Centrarchidae > Lepomis > Lepomis gibbosus. The sequence goes on along the minus strand of JAPMOB010250849.1, from coordinate 26,770 downwards.
ATGCTTTTACATGCATATTACACCAACACAAATGTCACTTTATACACACTTAAGACCAAGAATTAGCAGAACTGGCAACAAAATAATTTGCAAATGAGATGAAACAGCCGCCTTTATGATCACAGCAATGCATCAGCCATTGACGCGTTGATTTAACTTATAATAAAGTTAAATCAACACGTCTCTAAAACAGCGTTAACCAAAACATGATAAGCTTTATGAAGATCAGATGTATCACAGGGGTGTTTTAGGCTGCATTAGTTTTGGTAATTGACTGCTTTTATCCAAAGCGCTTTATAATTTGCCTCTCATTCACCCATTCACACAGACTCTCACACCAATAATGGCAGAGCTACCATTGAAGTTCCTCAAGGAGAAACCGGGGATTGAGGCTACCAACCATGTGATTAATGGACCACCCGCTCTACCGTGAGGTCACAGCCGCCCACAGCATTAAGTAGACCTAATAAACTGGTAAGTGAGTACATGTGACAGTAATATTGTGAGAATATTTTTATATTTTCTATTCAAAAAGGAATTTTCTGACTGTTTAGGACATTTTGTTATTAGGTCAAGTGACGTGCAAAACGAGCCAACTGTCAGATGACTGTCAGCATTTGATCGTCGATCTTCAGGGGAAATTATTCTGAAACCATCAAAAAACAAGAAGTTCACTTTCCCTGGTATCAAGGGAACAAACTACTCAAGTTAGAGAATGTCAGTGCAAGAAAGTAATAAATAGGAAGTCATAGCATGCTTCTTAGGCTTAATGATTGATATAAATCTCAGGAGGACATGTGGCACAACCGTTATCTCGGGTGTGTAACAAATTAATATTACGTCCAGTGACCGCTTATTGTCTACAAATTATCAACCTGTCAGTTGTCAAGAAAAATTCAGAAAATTTGGGTAGGTTTTTACAACCAAGGATCGTCAGAAGCTACACTAATTTTCAATGTTAGCCAAGTACTGAAGGAAACTTAATGGCCCTTCTTAAAGTTGGTGTAATTGATGTTTCTATATGCCGGGAGTCTATGACTTCTCTACTATGAAGTGTGCAGCAGCTCAGACAATAGAAGCTTATGACTTAGTGGGTTTAGGCTTTTCTTGGGCATTACTGGTATTTGGGAGAAAACTAAAATTACACTGGTGCCATCCATAAAAGGTCTCCACCTCCCTTAGACTATCACATTATCTTTATTTCATTTAATTTATCATCACACAATCATACGAACATTCCCAATTTAAACTTCAAAATGTAGCAAACAAAGGTGGTCATGCATTTGTCATTACGTGGCATTCTGCTCTATTAGATTTATTAATCAATCAAAGAGTCACAGACCGAAAGATCAAAACCTATGCCTTCCTTCGCTGGAATGGCTTCAAAACTAAATCACACTGACAACAAATGAAATTATTACGGCTTATTCTTGGAAAAGCCGATTCTCCAACTGCTGTCTTGGAAACTGTGGCATGATTTAAACTGGTTATATCATTTAATACTATTACAATCTATTCATACCGGTACTATTTATATCTGCCTTTCAAACAATAATGGCATGGCATTTCACTTTTAGCAAAGAGCTGAAGGCTCTGAGAGACACAACAATGGAATAAAGTAGCTCCCATGCAACAGGTTGTTGCCTTCTGGAGCAGTGCAACCTGCCACTGCATGTACTGCTGCCTGAAGAAATTTATATCTGATATAAAGTTACAGGTGATTACAACATTAGCAATGCATGACAATCCTTTCTGTTCGAGTTGAAGCAGACAGACACACCACGATGCAAAGAAACACAGAGGCAATGTGCTAACTAGATCCACATGGTATATCAAAGAATACCAGCTTTATGTATGATAGCAAGCTGAAAGAATCCAAACAGACTTCAATTGTTTTCTAGTCTACTATCCTCACCTGACAAATTTTACTAATCAAATTAATATTGCGACCCATGAGTGAACATGTGAAAGCCCTTATAGGAATTCAACTCTATCTGCAATTTGCGAGTGACAATCATTTGTTATATTATATATTGCAACCTGTGTGTAAGCTGTGCCGGTAAATCACTTTTGGACTAACCTGCTGCTAAGGATTCTTTCATGCTGATTATCAGTAAGCAATGTCAAATTAAACTGGCTGTATACGATGTATTTTGGATCATTTAAACAAGAAACAGAGGTAATTAGTATCTCAGTACTAATTTCTGTATAAAGGATCCTAGAGAATGATATATGTATAATTAGAAAAGCTGATTTAATTCCTTCCAACATGACAATTGTTAAAAACCAAACTGAGTGATTGAGAATGAATGATGTGAACACAATACTTCCAATTCCTGGTGTTAAAAATGCTCTAATTTTCAACACAAATGCATGTGACGTGTCTTTTTTGTGGCAATTATATCGCACCACACCAGCACATTAACCCCAAAACAATCAAAACCATGTAAAGGTGGCAATTCTAGATCACCATCCAAATGGCTGTCAACCAAATTTCAGCCAAATCCACAACAAACAGTAAGTTATACAGAGGTGAAAACCACAGGCTTGTTTCAATATCAGATGTAAATGAAAGCTAAACTCTACTTCAAAACAATCCTGATATAAGATGTGTCTCAGGCAGAGCAGGCCACATTATGATACAGAAACCTCATTTAAAGCTAAGAGGACACTGAAGAGATACACAAAAGAACCTTCTGGCCAAGCTGGGTAAAGAACGGGAAGACATTGCAGGCATCCCTACCACTGACTGTCGACAGCACCTCCAACGTTTGCTCCAGGTCTTCTGGTACTGACAGCTGCTCTCCCATCCTTGCTTCTGGACACCAAAAGTCAGCAGACTTTATGTCTTCATATGAACTGCACAGCTCCTAAAAGAGCACAGATGCCAAACATCACTAAAAGAACAACTGTAAGAGTTATTCTAAAAAAAACCCCAACTAAACCATGAGCATACTTGAGCAGTTGACTCACGTGAAAGAACAGAGCAGGAATAATGAGAACAGAAAGAGACTGATGCCCTTTCCATTTAATTTGGTGAGCAGTGTACAGAGAGGGAGGGGAGGAAGGAAGACATACTGGCGCGCGCACGCACACACACACACACACACACACACAGAGGACAGCAGTGAAGGCACTTCTGCAATTGCGTAACACATGACAACATTCATGCCTCTGTGTACCAAACACACACGTCTGTTGTCAGTGGTGTTAACAACATTACAGGTGCTAATTTTATCTTTTCATTCAATTGAGCTGTGCAGCAATTTATCTTAACATTTGGACGTGTGCTGTGAACTTAGGGCAACCACTTGTTAATTCATTTCCTGCAATTTTTGCATTGAATACACAAAGTATGTTGGTGATACATTTTATTTAATTGGTTGCATGATTCTACCAAGCAAAAACAATCCATGCCTCCCCAGCAGATGAATGCCTCTAGTAATTTGTGCATGCATGTCCTAAATGATCCAAGTTAAAGGTCTGTACCGTACTCAAATATAATTCGGTGTATTTTTTAGCTGATTATAGTTGCAGTGTTAGTGGCAGTCAATTAATTTAGCCATGATATAAAGTCAAAATCGGATCTACATGGTGTTAAAGTTCAGTTCTTTAAGCTGTTTTCTGGCTCGAGGAGTGTAGGCATTAATGTCCTTTAAAACCTCTCATACACTGATAGTGCACACACACACCTGATGACTTCTGTAGAACAATCAAAGCAAATGTATTCAATTACCAATCCAATTACCAGTTCCCTGACAGTGGCTCCTTTCATTGCTTTGACAATAGAGCAGCATGCCCTTAGTCATATGAACAGAGATCTTGTGACGTGGTGATGTGCCAGGTTTTAAATAAAGACCCAAGACTAGTTCCACATGCAAAACAATGTGACACTTCTAACAGCCAAGTTCACTGGTCTAGGGGATGTCCAGAGCACATGGAAATAAAAGAGTCAACAGATTTTAAGTCACCCCCCCCCCCTTTGCACAGACTAACTTTCACTTTCAACTCAGGGTTCCCACTGATACCAATGTGTTTCCATTTCAAATAAAGAAAACCAGCTGCTTACTGTACATCTACATGACAAATAATAAAAGATTAAAATGAAGAGCACATAGCTAAATACAACCTCAGAGCACAAAACACAAATGCAGTTCCAAATTACAGTCTTTGAATTATATATACAGAAAAATGGTTCAAACCTTTTTACTTAACTCAAGAGATGACTTCATGTAACTCACACGTGCACCTGTGTGAAGTGAATGAATGAATGGGTGTAACGGTATGCAATGTGTCAAACATTGAGAATTATGCATGCTCAATTATTTAGTTTAACTTGAAATTGAATTTTGTTGGTGATACTTAATCACCCAGGTGAAGAGCCCTGTTGGAAGGCGGTACATTCCTGTTCCCACTGTAGAATATAGTGACAGCAGACAACATAAATATATGCTTAACGTACTGGTCACTGCATTGAAAACCTACATTCTGGGTTTCAACAGAAGTCAATTAAAGTTTCAAAATGAAGGCTCATTTAGTAAATGTTAGGAACACACGAGGTGCATCTAACTAGAGAGACAAATCTAACTAAATAAAATTTACCTGGTAAAATACTAATTATGCAAACCAGAGGCTAATATATTTGGAGAAATTCTTCGTATCAGCAAGCGTCAACACATCAAGAAGCGGGGATCTGAATCAAATCTCGATTTGTCCCCCACACTGCAATTCTCCAGGGGGTTGGTTACTCACATTTGTCCAATATGTCAATAAAATTAGAGAAGCAATTATACGCCAACTTGCCAGCCTGACTGTGTTCATGAAAAAAATAAATGTGGGGTGAACAGCTTTCCTTTGCCGATATTCAAACATTTAATCTGCCCGACTGGTGTTTGGTTTGCCTCCGTCTTCATAAGGAACCTTCGGTGACGGCTCTGTGAGTTAATTAGTGTACCGATAGAGCTGCGCTGCCTCCGCGCGTCCAATAATGAAATTACATCGAAATAACAAATGTGACTTTTACTGCGCTGTGAGTTGATGGCCAGGATGGTGTGCTTTACTGTGTAAATGTTATTGTATGAATGTTATTAGTACCAGATTGCTCGATAGAATAAACATTTTGTCCTTACCTGCACGTTATCTCCAAGCCAAAAAGCTCCGCCTACCCGTTGGACCCAGTTCAGTGCCCCTCTTCCTCCTCCTTCTCCTTTTCTTCTTCATCCTGTAGGAGGGCATTTAAGTTGGTCTGTTGGTCCCAGGCCATTTCTAAGAATTAATTGTACAAAGTTATCCGAATAACTTGAACTTCCAAGAATTTGAGATAAAGTGTAGAGTGTGTCTGTTCAAGCAGTAGGCTTACATACCCTGGCATAGTGGAACGATCAGATAAACTTAAAACATTCCTGATTAGATAGAAATCAGATAAAAAGTAGAGTGGAAGTGGGAGGAAGACAGGAAGGATAAAATAATGACAGAAGAGGGAGGAAGAAAAGAGTCAGGAAACAAAAGTACAACATTCCTACACTAAAATCAATAGATTGTCCAATATAAATGCCATTTTCAACCAGAGGAGTTTTCAGAGCGTTGAGCGCTGCACTCCATTTTGTAAGAGGGGGGCAAAAATGATGTTAGTGCAATGATGTTTGGATGAGAGGTTCACCCAGAAAAGTGTAGCAATTTCACATTTACCTTTATGACAATACTGGTGGAAGACTGAGAACAACCGTGTATAGAGCTTGTTCATCTACCTCCAAGTTGTCTGCAGCGTACACTAGTTTGACAGGTCAGACTCCTCCGTCCTGAACTTTGTCTTTTCTTAGTTGCTTTAGGTTATACTCATGACCCAGTGGGACATTTCCCTGACTCATTTATTGACCTGTCATTATGGTTGAAGCTTGCTGTAAGTTTTACCCTTATCCCTTTTACTTAAGGTGACAGCTTTAACACAGAAATGCATCTGCAGTATTGTTGTCTTTCAGCAACTGCACCTGTTTTCTCACTATAGTGGGACGGATTGTCTGTGTTAATAGGCTAATGTGACATAAAACACACTCTGAAATTCCTCCTCTTTACCAATAAAACAAGGGGCTTCTGAAAACCCATCTGAGACACCAGCAACTGGGACACCATGACATCTGTTGTTAGAACAAAATAAGTGCAGAATATTTCTTCTGAATCCACACAGCAAACAGAGGAGTTTAACTATTTTTTTCAAAATGTTATTTTTTTAGAAACCACTGTGAGGGATATGAGGGGGTAGGACAAAACATGTAAAACACATTAGTAGAGAACAAGAGTTGTCAACTTTTTGTTTACCAAATACATTGATGAGATGACCTTGTATGAAATGGTGTTAAGAAATAATATTAATAAGTAATTAACATTGATATAGTTACTTATTGAGAACACTGTACCAAATACAATATCATGCTTGAGTTACTTTTTCAATAAATCTAATTTAACTTTTGTCCTTTGTCATGAACAGACTGTTGAATTAATTTTGGGGGCATTTCCTTAACTCTCAAATAATGTATAATTGTTACATTATGTTATAAAATAAACACTCAATTCGCAGCACAATGATTTGTTTTATTTGCTGCTGCCACATGGTCTCATTCTCTTTATCTCCTGTTGTGCTCCCTCTACAGGAGAGAGAGTAGGAGAAACCTTCTGTGTGGCAACTTTATGTTAGGGCTACAGGATCATCATATAGGCCTAGACCAATTCTTACTATTATAATTGCGATTTATAATAATTGGAAATTTTCATACCATCTCTACTGAATTCTAGGCACTTAAAGGGGGCCTGAGTAGGGTACTCTGTCACTCATTTAGTCTATCAAATTAGAATAGAATATATTTATTGTCATTGTAACAGTACAATGAGATTAAGTGCAGTCCTTATTCAGCGCAAGACAGGGTAATAAAATATAAAACACTAAAATATATATAACATAAATAAAACAGACATACTCAGACATTCATTCAGCAATACTGACAGTGTAAACTGTATTTGTGAATTATTTTTAGCAGCATTTACTGCACTGATGGCTGTAGCATAGAAACAGTCTGTTTGTTCTTGTTTTGAGAGTCCTCAGTCTGATATTAATCACCCCCCATACACCTCACGGCACGATGCATGCTCCATACACGCCTTGCATCCACTCTGCGGCTACTGACAGCCATATTGTACATCGCCACAATTAGCTGCATCAAGTTTAGAACAGACACCAAAGACAAGACCGGAAATCAGGCATTTCTTCCCTTCAAAGTAATCTAAAAATAACAATATAGGTTGAGAAGAGAAACTATCTGGGTAAGATACAATTGATGTTTTGTTTTATAGGAACGTCATTGCGGACATGTGCATGTCATATCGAAGTACAAGAAACTTTTGGAGAGCCAAAGTTGCACTCTACGTCTTCTCCTCTCCCGTTTCTACGAGGCTTTTATTTTTAAAGTTGAGACGGGAAGCCGCAGTATTATATTCCGGCTAGCTCTACAGCGGCACCCCAAATCGCCTTATGGTTAAGACTTCAACGGGTTTCCATGCCTGCGGGAATTTGTTTCTGTTAAAGCGCTAAAAGATAAGCAAGGAGAACTACAGCGGATTTATCACCGTGGATATTGTGTTACATTTGAAGATACCAGGATTTCGCATCAATTTAAAGACAGACCTCGTCCCCCCGGTGAGTTGCCTCTCCCTAAAAAGATGAGCTTATCTTCAAGTTTGATGCAATAGCGGATATCCTCGTGCTCAGCCAGTTCATATCGTAAACGACGCGGTAGAAACGCTTCAAGTTGTGCCCCTTAAACTGCCTGTAAACGCACCGTTGCTTGATTTACATAACGTTGGACAAAATCACAATTTATTGGGTTGTTACTGGTTTTCATGGAGAATGTGGTGTATTAATGCTGGCCAACATTTTAAGGCTTTAAAACTTCACGTGTGCGAGGGAGGCAAATCTTGGCCAGGCTTGTCCCGTTATGTAGACTAACGTTACACCCACTAGCTTCAAAATGTCAGCGTTTCAACCTTTTTTTTTTATACATTACAGGGTTTCGGCGGGCCACCTTTTTACGAAGAGTGTTTAGGATTTATAACGCCTAACGTTAGTGTGAAACTCCGGATAAACTGCTTGTTTGACACGACAAACGTATCTATTTTAATGTTGTCTCCGTCGTGCCATGCCGTCGTTGTAGCCCACGTTTTGGGAGGACTGTAACATTGTACACCATTTGATTAAATTGTGGTTTAATTACAATGTAACGGAAGCCAACACTCGGCGGCAAATGTGCAAAGCCAAACTGCTTACAAGCTACAAGTGGGCATGTCTTCATCTGGAGTAGCTTTACAACAGCCACAGCTTAAATTGTTAAATCGGCTTCCTTACACACTTTAACCATAATCATTATTTTTGTCATAGTGTTGTTCTGTATGGGCACTTACGAGTGACTGTTGAAAGCATTATACCTCACTGTCATTGTTCTTTCTTCAATATGCAGTAGGAACCTGTCATGGTCTTGTTTGAGAATAGTTTATACTGTAACAGAGGATTCACTGGGCATTCATTTCAAAATAAAGTAGGTGGGATTAGGGTTTGGGATTAAAACAATAACTATGAAATTAATTATCGCGATTTACTCATGCATATTTGTTGAAAAAAAGATTTTATATTAATTGTTTTGAATGTACCACCTCAGATTTGTTTAGTGATCCACTGTTTGGTATCAAGTGTTTGTTATGACCATAAAGAACAGTTTGAAAACACAGTTGACGATCTGTTTTCATTCAACTTTCACTCAGCAGCAAACATCAACATTTAGACTAGGAGAGAAATAATGATTTGACATGTATCGTGATAATTATTGATATCAAATGATGTGAAATTTTTTATCGCAATAACATTTTTGGCCACATCGCCCAGCACATCGTGGGAGTAATGTAGTTACTTCTACAGGATTGTATAAGACAAGAACTGAATGCCACTTTAATACCTCAGGAATGCAAATGCTATATGTAGCATCACAATAGTTTACCAAATGTAAAGGATTTTAAAACAGTGTTATTTGAAAATGTATGTAAAAATGAAAACAAGTAAAGAATGTCTTGGAGTATAAAATCTGGTTGCTAGCTTGCTGGTTGGTATGTTATTGCTCTGTCATTTGCTAATAAAACATTGGAAAGCTTTGAGATTATCTATGCCTGAGCCCAATTTAGGTAGAGTGCAGTGAGATGTAAAGTGAAAAACTCAAAATAACTTATAATCATTTCACAATGTTTTTGAGTTGCCACACAATGCCTTGATTGTCTGTTACTAAACTTTAAGTAGTTTCACTTTACACCCATGCAATCGTTACCATATGAACACCATGTACAGCAAAGTGGTAGTACATGTTGAGATGGCATGCAAAACCACTTTACTTTGCATCTGGTTGTGCACTTTTGTGCCTTGTAGCCATTGACCAATATAGGGATGGGATTAATTTCAGTATTTTTTTTCATTCTGTCACTGTTTACTCAGGACAGTGAGTATTTTATGTCCCATCTCCTGTAACTTCATATTTGTTTTTTCCCCTGCTATATATGATATTGTCCACTCCAATTTCAAAAGGGTATCACTATTTTTAATGATTAAAATGTATTCTTTTGTTTCTTGCCAAATCATTTAGATTGACTGGTGCTAGAGAATACAAAAACACAAGTACATTATATTGTATGTAGCTGCTCATATTGTTTTACCCATGTATACCGTGTGCCTGAAAGAAAAATTGTCTTGCTTCCAGGTCCTGTGATACAGGTGTTGTTGCCGTCCTGTGACGGATTGATCCTCTCAGCTGTCTGGTGTGAGGAAGAGAGGAAGCAAAAATGCCAAAACCGGTAAGAGGCTGAAAGGAGCTAAATGAGAGTTGGCGTCTGCATGTCTTATCGTACTGTGTTCTACAAATATCTACAGAAATGCACCACTAAGGGGAAGAAGAACGGAAATATCTGCTTGTATAAACCGACTCTTTAGGACTGCTCTGTAGTTGCCTTAGTAGTAGGCATGCACTACCGCCCAAAGCTGCGTTTGTTCATTCTGGAAAGAGGCAGTTTCATCCCCACGGCTGCTCCCACTCCTCATACTCCTCTTCCAAGTAAACAACAGCCAGAGTGTGAAATGAACTGCCTGGCCCACAGGGCTCGCAACTGCAACACTGCTGCCATTGTTGCTGAAAGGGTGGAGAGAATGCCAAAGTCCTGGGATGTGAACAACACCAAAACAAAACCAATTTGATGCAGTCCCTTCATGGCTGTCCCACCGCTGTCATGCTGATTTTTCCTCATAAACAGACTTGGTAGGAGATCACACATGAGTCTGAGGATATTGCATTTTTTCCAATTAGTACAGTAAGATATTTTACAAAGTGGTGTAGCCTTCTTGTTACTGTAAGAAATCAAACTATGACACAGCAGTACTGAGTATGGAAATATTAAGGTCAAGTTGCTAAAGCTTACGTCAGAAACTTTCCTATGAACTGGGAACAACAGGCTTCAAGCCTCGCCACAAGTGAAGCACATCTCCGGCCTAGCTCTTGAGTTGGTGGGTGTTTGTGTGTGTGTGTCTGTGGGTGTGGAGAGGGGGGTTGGGAAGCTACAGAAGAGGAACAGCCAGGCACTGATGTCAACCTCCACTTCCCCCTCTTGTCCCCTGAGTCACCAGGGCACCATCCCAAAAACAGCTCCAAGGATAGTGCTGAGAGTGACGTCTCTGTCGCAGACAATAAGAGTACAGCTTGTCGCAGGGAGGCACTGACATGATAAACAGACGAAACAATAGCAGGCTCACATGTCATTATTTAGGGATTGGTGGAAGACATCAAAACTTTTGGAATAGGCCTCTTGCTCAGGCCTTTCAGTGTCAGCACTCAGGGCTCACCAGGTATCAAAACAATTGCAAGGTTGAGTAACTTCAGAGTTTTTGTGATCTAGCAGAGAGGAGGTACTGCATTTGTTTTTTAGTAGGGATTCTGTAGTGACAGTCACATAGAACTTCAAAGTTTCTTTTAAAACACAGAAACATATGGTTCTAGCTCCTGGTAAGTTGTTTGAAGTCAACTGTGAGCACATCCTGTTAGGTTCAGTTGAAAGTGGAGGTGTAATTGTCTCAGTTTTGATTTTTACCCCTATGCGGGTGTGCAAGCAGCTGACTGATTAAAGTTGTGGTTAAAGTAATATGTCAAAAAACAGATGAAACCACTTGACTTGACTTTGTTGTGCTTCATAATGTAGTGATGAACAGATGAGAAAATGTTAGAAAATAGTAAAAAAAAAATGATTGTCAAAATTTCTGTCAGAACCCAGTGTCACAACTTTAAATAGCCTACATTTAATTTAAAATTACATAAAGCAGAAGAAAAGTCCATGTTTGAGAAACTGGAACTAGCAGATTTATAGCACTTTTTTATAAATAATTTAAATGATGAATGGATTATTAAAATTGTTGCATTTAAATTGTCTTGATTGACTAATCATCTTACTCTGATCCAGCAACTGAATCAGTTATTAAGCAAACAAAACTAAAAAGTACAATTCCTCCCAAAACCCTAACTGCAAAATTGAAGTAAAAATAATTAGACTGACACAATATTAAGGAGTACCACTTAAATCAATGTGCAGCTCACCGGGGCCCTAAACAAACTTCCTCAAGGGGGCTACTGTCCTGTGAGCCTTATAAACCATTTGCCATTGCCACACACCTGACACCCCAGTGCTCCCACTACAATCGTCCTTCCTTTAATTGTTGTCTTGTTTTAAAATTATTTGTGCCTTAAGGAGTGCCATCACACCCATATATTATCTGGATTGGTCCCCACCGAGTTGTTGGTAGTTATAAAATTTTGTTGCACTGTCTCCAGGAATGGTCGCAAAATGTGTGTAAATGGTTGCAGTTTGGAGCCCTGCCTCCTGTTTGGTTGCCTCTGTGGGGTGTGTGAATTATGAGGTGATAGCAACCCACTGGAAGAGGGCCATCGCTGGCTTCCTAGCTTGTTTTCCTGTTTGCTGGAGAAGGGTCCCTGCTGTGTATATTGGGGCCCAGTCTATGTCAACATCCTGTTTCTGTGGACCTACAGAAGCAAGGTGAAGGATTATCACCTGACTGCTGGGGAAAGGAAGGAGTCAGATGGATGAACAGAAAATGTGGCAAAAATGGGAAATCGAGAGAGAGTACTATGGGAATTTGTTGTAGCGCTCAGGAGATACTTGTGTTTTATTTTATATTTTAAGAGCTAGGACAATGGTGCTGGTTATGGGAAGGGAGGAGTTGGAATACTGGTGCTGGGAAACGACAAACTGTTTGCCAGTTGTGTTTGACCCTTCGCCTCATTTACAATACAAAAGCTAGGTCCCTAATCAAGTAAAGTTAAGTAAGGCCCTCCTTTTTTCCTCTTTATTAACCCCTTGTGTATCTTGTAAAATCCCTGAAAGCTTTTCAGACACTGTCAGTACAACGTCGGCTGGACATGGATAAGTAGATTCTTTTTGTCCTCTTCTGAAAGGGATGCTTCACACACAGCGTTCACCTTCCCCCAAAGGATGAATGTTTGTGTTTGTAGGTAGCAGTGATTCCTCCTCCGCTCTCGCTCCCTCCCTCTAAAGCTTGCCTCACCCTGCAGGGGGGGTTAATCAGAGGGACAGACAGCTGCTCAGGTCCCAGCAAGCCAGATTAGCAGCTCTACTGATTGAAGTGTGTGTGTGTGTGTGTGTCTCTTAAAGCTCCTCTTAACAGCTTACAGTAACTAAACAGCTGCACATTTAACAAAGGCCCCGTCTGACTGAGAACTCGTCTTCACAATTGAAATGGAGAGGGAGATTTAAAAATATTTAAAGGGCACAGAGAAAGAAAAACCCAAAGGATACAGCCACTGGTTTTGAGACTCTTTGAGAAACTGATTGGCCCTCATTTGTTCACTTGCTTGTCAAGTCAGTGCTTTAGTGCAATCTTGAAACAGACTCATTGCAACTTGAGGTCTGTTTAGTGACACTGCACATGAGGAAGGGAGAGCAAATTATAGTGTTTCGTAGGAGATAGGAGGAGACGTACTTGCAGTGCCAGTTATCTGCAGGGGAGGAAAAAAATGGTCGTGTCATTGGAGGTGGACATAAAGTTCCCCATAGAAGCAGCAGTGTTGTTTCTGCTCTGCTGTAGCTGCGGGAAACTATCCACTACCATTCTAGCCAGTGTGCTGATGTCCACCGGGCGTTTAAGTGAAGTGCCTCGCTCTTGATTCATGAAAAGCTCCTATCTCTGCTTCACTGTCTTTACATGTCGCGTCCACAAATGTGGTCTTCAGCTTAAAGCGTGACTGTGTAAAAATACCACATGTATTTACAATTAATTAACGTAAAAATAATACCTAAAGATGTATTTTGTTTTTTGACTTTGTCTTAAAATGTAAAACAAAAGCAAAAGTATCTCATGTTTTGAAATGAGTAGCGAGAGGGAGAAGAGAAAAAGATGGAAAATTAGAGAATGAGGTAGTGAGACAGATGTTCTTCCTGCTGCTAAATACACTATTCAAGAAATACAGAATCAGGATGGTGTGGGGTATTACTGTAATTAAACGGTAAAGTAAAGCACAGCCACAAAGCATCTGCTACCACATCTAAAATGAGTTGCAAATGTGTTTTCAGAAAGCTTGCAAACAAAATGTAAGAGAAACTAGGTGCTATATTGGAAATGTTGCTGCTGAAGAACAGGCTTCTTTATACGCTGCACTTATGAAACACTTCCAGCAGACATTGGAAATGTGACAGAGATGTGTCGGACCAGTGCTGCAACTTGAATGTGACTCAGCTACATCAACTGGACATCCAGTGTTGCACTATTTTTAGGATTTACCTTATGCCTTTAGGGATTTTAAAGGCACGTTCACATCATGACTTGCAGGCTGTATGTTGTGGCGGCATTAAACACCTGAATTTGCAGGTAGTGTGCATGCTGTTATCTGTAGAAATTCTAGTAATCTGGCCGTTTTTTTGAACTGTCAAGTTGCCCAGTCAGTGTCATATAAGGACAGTCTTGCAAAAGTCGCTCCTTCGAGACTTCTCAGCTGTCAGAGTGTGTGATTAGCTGTGTCAGTGCCTTGGCATGTTTTTGTCCCCCTTCTCCTCCCCTCTCTTTGCAAGAGACAGAGAGAGAGAGAGAGAGAGAGACAGGATTAACTGACCGTCTGGTCCATGCAGGATTCCACCTCTCTGGTTGGCCATGTTTTGGCCGAGACACACAATGGCGGGCCCCAAACAAATGCAGGGGAAGGGACATTCATGGCCGGTCACTTGGAAACCCCAGCTTAGCACTACATTCTACTACTCCCCTCTCAGAAAGTCAATGATGCAGCTACTCTTGAAAGCAACACAAGTCTGCACAGATATTTTGCAAAATTAGATGGAGATGTTTCTTCAGCCGACTTCATTTAGTGTGATGGAGTTTGCTGTGGAACGTTTTCACAGAAAATTTCAGCACCTGAATAAAGCACATGCCTATTTTCTAAAGTTGAAGATCACTGATGATTAAACACTGTGGATTATGGCACTTTCCATTTACCTTGGAAATTGGACCTGGGCATGATGTTACACCCAAGTTGACTAGATTTACATTTAAGTTGGAAAAGCAAAATGAATGCTTCTAGCCGTTGTTAGCACATACAAACACCGTAGCAACATGTCCACAAATATAAGTTGGACAGTACTGTGTGTACGATAAAATGAGACACAAATAAAGATAGAATTGCGATGATTAGTAAATTACTACAGCTTTCACTCTTTTGATGATCAGAGTAGGGCTGCAGCTAATGATGATTTTAGTACTCAAAGCATCTACAGATTATTTCATCAATTCATGTGTACGGGTAACTCATGACTGTGGCGTTAAAACCCAAACCTCCCGGCCCAACCAGGCGGAGAACAACAAACGCACGTGTGTACATTTACAGCTGAAGATTGCAGCTTACTTTTGCTAGCCTTTACCTCGGCAATCAGTCATGATTTCAGTTAAATGCTAAAGTTGCTGTTACTGTTACCTTGTCTGTGGTCTGCTCCGTGGATTTGATGAAAGACAGGGTGCTTTCTGATCAGATGCCTTCGTGGTGTTGCAGTAGGCGACATAAGTTTCGCTTTACAGTAGACAGACTGTAACGTTACTGAGATGTTTTCTTTTAGTTCATCGTGCCTTGCTATTTTCTCTCTCCTCCCCCACTTTGCAAAGAGTGCCATCATAATCACGTCGTGTTCACACAGTGTAAGCGCAGTGTGCAACAGTAATAAATGTCTGTGCGAAACAGTGTGCTATATAGTTGGATAGTATGGATTAATAGAAGCATCGGTGCAAAGTATTTGCGTTTATGCTTTCTAGTAATTAAATTAATCGATTTAATTCATCTTTTTTTTTTTTTTTTTTACAAAGGAGGAGAAAAGGGAGTAAACAGTCAAGGAATATATGAAAGACCCTTTTGTAGAAAGTATTCATTGCTCAATCATATCATATTTTGTGTGCAGGACAAACGCAGCGTAAAAAGAGAAGGGTGGAGGTGCTAATTCCTTCCACCTCTGCTAATAGATTTTCTGAGTAATAGTTTCTCTTGGTTAAAAGTTGTATAGTAGCCTCTGAAGGAACTTTGCAAAATATAATTGTTGGCTTCTTGTTTAATGTTTATTTTCATTTCTTTGTTGTAGTAGATAGTTTATAATTTAACATGAATCCATAATCTTTTGTTTGTGTATGTATCAGTAAGTCAAGATCTGGTTTTCAAGTTAGGAACCATATTCTTAGCATCCTCATTGAAATGATGTTCACAGGGTTGTGTTACAGCGCCATGAATGATCTAGACTCACATGTAGGAACTGAGAAACTAAACTAGGACTTAATTACCCAACACTCTCAGCAGTATGTAGAAGTTTTCATCTGAGAGGGGAAAAAATAAAACAGAAAATAACAACACCGTGCTTGTGTATACCTTGATATTAGACCCATAAGGTCTGGTTTATTTATGCACAACCATGTGTTGCTTCATTTTCAAATCCAGTTAATTACAGTCAGTGAGGTAAATACAAAATATTTGCTTTTGTAGCTAAATTTCATTTATTTTTTTATTAAGTGTTAATTGAAAGATCTTGTTTAAGCAGAACAGGCACAGTTTTGTAGATGCATATAAGTCTAGCAAAAGTTAACATTTTATCAGTCTTAAAGACGTAAATCTATCGATCTACATTTTAAAACCTCACTGAATTTCTTGTTGTTCACCACCTGCTGCACCTCTTAACAGCTAAGGATCGTCACTAAAAAAACACTCAGACACTGTACTCTGGTTTCACCTTGCCTGAAAAGCCAGATCTTTTTTTCCTCCCCTGCAGATAACTGGCATGTATTGCAATGTGGGTTTATTTCCCAGACAGGGATTAAGCCTTGGTCTTGATGTGGACTATAAATAAAGTGCCTTTCTGTGTGGCATCTTCATTAAAAGACACATTGGCAACTTGCGTGCCAGATATTTGCTCTCTACAAGCACAAAATATTTGTTGTAATGCAGCATCTGCATTGATTGAAAATTGACCCTTACTGAAAGCAATCATTTAGTGACTTGAGACTGCTTCTTCCTCTTCTTGAGACTTTTCCTAGGAAGCTGTTCACATTTTTCAACCAAAATAAACTTGGCCTTAAACAGGTTAGATTATAATGAACACATAATGTTTAATCCTGTTTAAAATATTGTTTTATAAAAGGATTGTCGCACATTACAGTAATAGTGTAGGCCATGCATGAGTCTATAGTCTATAGTGTGGAGAAAGTCCTGTAACTTTTCATGGGTAATTAATGAGCAGGAGATAGAGGCAGATACATTGTGGTCTGAACTCCATGTGACGGGGGATGGTTCAGCTATGTGCTGTATAGACACAAGTTTCATGGATTATTCATTGCAGGGATATTGAGAGACACAGAGAGGGATGAAGACAGTGAAGAAATATTGAGAGTGAGAGAAATGCAAAGTAAGCCTTCTGAGGTTTTGTGTGTACTTGCTCAGAGGAATAGGAACATTCTTTCTTCACTTTCTTTCGGTGTCCCTTCTCCTTTCCCTCCATGTTTGAATGGTTGGCTCATCCGCAGTACCCTCGCTGTAATTTAATCTCAAAGAGAGTACGCCCTAGATCATCTCTGTTACTTCCTGTTGCTCTCTATTTCCCCGCTCTTTTCCCCCCTCTCTTCTTGTACTCTTGCTTAACTTTTTGTTTTTGCGCTCTGCCTCTCATTTGGCTTCTCGCCATTCTCTACACTGTGCGCTTCCCTCTATCTTGTCTTGTGTTGTTACCAACTGCTGAGGCGACATATATAGTGTGTGCGTAGGTGTGGGAGGAAGCATGTCAGATGCTTCGGAGGTCGACCCTGCTCTGTTGTGTGCCACCAGCTGCTGCTAGGCCTACTGCCGGTGCTGTTTAACAGGCCACAGCCAGTGACTGAGTTTTACTCTCTGCTCCACCCTAACAGAGGCCCTTGAGTGCCTGGAAATGTTGGGCTTTCTCACCCTGGCAGTACAGGATGGAAAGATGGAGAGAGACACAGTGCCTTTACTAAACTTTGGAAATTGACACATTGCACACTTACTGAATGAACATTCTTCAATTCCCTTCGGCAGGAATGCTGTAAATTCTTAAAAGATTGTTGCTCAACTGAGAGAGTTAGACAGTAGTTTTGGTACATGTATGCTGTTTGTCACATCCTACAGTTACGTGGTATTCCAGGTACTTTGTTTTTTTTAGAAAAAACTAACCCAATGATTGAAAGAACTACATTAAAGAGAAAGTGGTATTTTGTGACTAATTGGTATAACTACTGTATATATCGCACATTGGTGACTTTTTCACTGTTTCCTGTAGGATCTTTTTCAGCAGCGGGGGTAGGCAAACACCCTACCGTTGCAAAATGTACAAACGGAAACCCTGTTTTTTTTTGGTTTTTTTTCACTAAAAGCTAGGTGTTCTCACCAAAAGTAATTTGGTTTTCAGAGCTGTACCTGAACCTGTCATGCATCTCTTTAATCAAACACTGTGGGGGTTTCTTCTCATACCATTCCTTTCCACAATATTCAAAACATATCTGTTTACAACAACAAAGTGTTTAAGTGTCCATGTATTTATTTTAACCACCTGTGTGTTTGCTCCAAAGAGTTAGTTCTGTTTACTGAAGCTATTACAAAAATCCTTAAAATAGCTGGCCAGTTGAAAGCAATCATTGGGAAGGATCAACACGATGTATGCAAAAACTTAACTGCACCTCCAAGCAAGACTAAAAAGAACAATGAGTTTGTGTCCAGTAATGTTGCTGTGATTGATGATAGAGATTAGTGGATGTTTAGTTTAGATTAGAAAAATAAGGTATTAGTAATGATCTCAATGCTGAGGTGGGCATCATATTATTGTAGTATGCCAGTTATTGTTCCAGGCATATTGGGTGATACTGCTTTGTAGTTTTAACAAAATACTTGGTTTCTGCACTGTAGAAAAGATGTCCCATCCCAAGGAGATATGGTCTTTTGTAATGAGTCAGGCAGCAATGCTGTATCAGATGTAATATGTGCCTGAGCAATAAGGCAAACAAAAGCTAAATTTCGACCAAAGAAACTATACCCCAGAACTAGGAACCTTTTGGAGCAACTCACTGTTTTTCCACCGGAGGGACCAGGGTCTAAATGTAGTTCTTGGCTTCTTAGTTCTTGTTAGTTACCCCCCAAAAGTCCCTGCTTGGGGAGTAGTACTTTCCGAAAAGTAACAGTACTTTACACATTGCAGTGACATTCAGAATGGGCGAGTAGAGGCTACTGGCTTTAACTGGAGAATGTCGGCTGTTTTTCTACGACTACTGATCTCTTTTTTGCAAACCAATAAATTACAATCAACAGTCAAATAGCCACACAAGTCGCACCATCATATGTTGGCATTAAATATATTGGACATAGCAGCCAGCGTGCAGCGGTGTGTTTACGCTACAAACTGGGTCCTAAGTTGTTGTTTTAAGTTTTCATTAGCCAGGAAGTTTCTACATGGAGCCGAAGTCGGTCTCCTCTCCGAAACAAGCGGAACAGCTGATTACAATAGGTAATTAAGTTCGTCAAACATCATATTCCCACGACACTCAGGCGGCACAGACATGAGTCCTGCAGCTGATCTGCAGCTCTTGTCGCTGGAAATGTTTTAATAACCTTCCAAACTGTTGCAATTTTATTTTTTGTGTTGCTTTCTCTCTGCTGGAGTTATTTTAAGAACTTTAGGGCTTTATCCAGTGGCTACGATTAAATGTGTAACAAACTTAATCATGCGTCTCCTCGTTATAGCTCCCACACAAAAAAAACTGTTTTAATGGTCAAACACAGCCTGTAGTTTTTCATTATATTCCAGTCAAATCTGATGTTCATTTATAAATGTTGCTTTTGGATAGTGGTTACAATGATGCCTGCGCATCGCTTTGCATGCCTACAGCCTACGTCAGCTGGCCTAATCTTCGCAGGTCTTAAGACCATGGTGGAAACGCACACAAGAGTGGGCTGAAGGAACTTTTTAGTTCCTTGAAAAGAGATCCGGGGACTTAAAAGTCCCAGGTACCTTAGGTCGAAAAGCGACTAAAGTAAACATCTTGTGTTTGTTTTCTAGATCAACGTCCGTGTGACCACCATGGATGCAGAGTTGGAGTTTGCCATCCAACCTAACACAACAGGAAAACAGCTCTTCGACCAGGTGAGCAATGTGACATAACCAAAGATGTAGACTGTAGTGGTTACCAAAGCCAAATCTGCTTAAGCAGCCTTTTGAAGTTTACTTTGAGTGCCTTACTTACTTTACCTTTGTGTGTTTTATGTTCATGAATGGATTATTACAGACATGTTGGGTGCAATCACTTGGGTTTTAGCTTTGCGGTTTGCTTCCCAAAAAAGGAGCAGGAAGCAGATTTAGCAGATTTCTTCTGTTGGACCCTTTGGCCATAGGCGAACAATATTTTGGTTAGTAGTTTCTGACCTGAAAACACAAAAAGCATTTTCAAATTGATTTCAGAAATTTCAAATTAAGCTGCTGATGTGGTCTGAATCTTGATTTCCTCTTGAGACTATTCAAGCAGAAGCACTTGGTGGGTGTTTATCTCTCTCATCTCCATCTTGCCCCATCATAGTACTATTAGGAAGAGTAATTAATAACAAATCGAGCCTATTTTCCAGTCAGCCCCAAAGGATTTAATGTGCTCCAACACTCCAAACAAGTCAAGTCTGGGTGTGTTAACCCTGTGGAGCAGCTACACGGACTGGAGTAGTCTAATGTGAAAAGACTGCTGCGTGTTAGGAAAAAAGTGTCTGTATCAAATGTGACACGTACAACACGGCCCATTTGGTGTCAAGCTGCGAATAGGAGATTTCAAAGATTTTTTGTCCTTTGAAATCCAACTGGAGGCAAACATTTTTAAACTGATGTAAAACTGTTAGATACTGCTAGAGTTGTTGGTTATCGTCATATTTATCGAGATAATCATCTGCTAAAATTATGTCGTTGTGGTTGAGTTGTTTAAGAGGCTAGCTGAGTAACCATGACGTTCCTGTTCTCAGGTGGTGAAGACGGTGGGACTGCGAGAAGTCTGGTTCTTTGGTCTACAGTATGTGGACAGTAAAGGCTACATCACCTGGCTCAAACTCAATAAGAAGGTCAGTCTTCCTCTGCTTTAATCTTCTCCTTGTCATAACCACACACAGCTTTTTCATTGACATGCCTGCTCCTTTACTGTCGTCTTCCCCTCACTGTCTCTCTGCCTCCTTCTCTTTTTTATTCTTTCTCAGGCTCTTTCTGTTTTGCCTTCACACTGTATCTGCTTGTCTTTCATCCAGCCAGTGTCTGTTGTTGTCTGGGTCTGGAGCCTCAGATGTGCTCTTTTAACAAGCTTCCTCTCTCACTCAGGCCAACACACCCTTCAACCTCAACACCCCTGCTATTTATTACAGTGTTTCTGAGTATGCATGACAGAAACGTTCCCTCGCACTCAGAGAGAGAGAGAGAAAGAGTGGGCTTCAGAATAATGTGATGAAAAATTGAAATACTGTGAAACCAGTTTGTGTTTATGAGTATGGATGTGTGTGCACTGAGGCTCTCCAGCCAATGTAGACCAATGCAAGGCTGTCTGTGTGATCTGTGACAGGATTTCTTCTAACTAGCAGTTCTCCGATGGAAACTATTTTGGATGCATGTTACGTAGAGCCCAGCACAGTAGCACATGTCCTGAAATAATAAAATATCTGTTCTGACTGACAGCGACCAGATTACAAAAGTCTTATGTGATGAAAAGGCTTTTTTATGACAAGCCCTTAAATTATATTAATTAAAGGAATTTATGAATAAGATGATTTTAAATCAGCACAGTTCACACAAGGCCAAAGTCACAAATCTTTGTTTTGACTTTGGTGACTTCCTCCTTCCAGGTCACACAATGAGAAGTAGCTGTGTTTATGATTTGCTAATTAATAGATATTATCTTTATGGTCAAGGTGACGCAGCAGGATGTGAAGAAAGAGAATCCTTTGCAGTTTAAGTTCAGAGCCAAGTTCTTCCCTGAGGATGTCTCAGAGGAACTGATCCAGGAGATCACACAGAGACTCTTCTTCTTGCAGGTAACAAGCCATTTTCCAGGCAAGCAAATATTGCATTTATGTTTATTTCATGTTTTAATTATGTATCATTACAGACTCCACAGATATCTGATGTTTTAGTCTCTTTAGTGGAGCTGAAGCTTGAGTGATGCTTAAGTCACATACTTCTCAGTCGAGCTATGATCCGTTCAGCCATTGTGCTCCCACGTATGCCAAACAAGTAGAATGGCTGGATGCGTTGCCCCTGCAGAGCTGTGATGTTTAAGTAATGCCTCTATAATGTAATTAAGTCTGTTTCCATTGCACTTTGTTGCATCTTGTTTTTAATAATACAACAACTTTTTCACCTCAGTGAAGCATAAAAAGGTGTTTGTGACTTTTCTTGGAGATGCCAGTCAGGCTTTTTTTAATGCACAAATTTAACAATGGCCATAAAAACAGGTGAACAGATGCATGTGCTGTACTGGCACACCTCATTACACTTTTGACATGACAAATAGTGTTAGGATGAGGTTTTAACTTTAGCAGGTAAGCTGATTGCTGGACAACAAATGAGAGTAAGAAGCAAACAGTAGATTTTATTTTGAAGAAATAAAGTACATTTTTAGTCACTTGAAATATGCACATTCTCACAGGGCTCTACAGTGCGACCATTTTGCTCGCAGATGCCCCTAAAAATGTGTGCGACACGGAAAAATGATTTACAAACACAATGTGCGAGTACCTGCAACCTGCCACCATCTCCCACACCCCATCCACCGCACCGCTTATCGTTCAAAACACCACCACGAGGAGGACACAACGCAAAAGTGGTGTCAGTCAAATGAGAGTTGTCGAAACTGGAAGGAAAAAAGCCACCAGAGCACCATAAAAGATCCCCTTGAGCGGGTCGCTGGGTGGCTGCTTGAGTAGCTTGTTACAAAAACAAAGACAGATGGAGTGGAGAGACAGGAGACAGCAGGTAGAGTATAAGGAGGTTGTGGGTTCCGCTTGTGCATATTTAGTTGTTAGGTGTTCAACTTTTTATAAAGTCTATGTGCTCATCAGTGTCACTTTTTGTCAACTGACCAATCACAGCCTGGATGGAGTAGGACAAAAAAGTTTGACGTGCTACAGTAAACTTTCAAATGTTGGACTCATTCTGCCTGAATGGTTCTGATTATTGATGAGATAGTAGCATCAACAAATTGAGACCAATGTAGGCCATTTTTCTTGAACAATGAGTGAAAACTATTTACAAACTCACCAACTGGAATTAATAATATACCGGTGATAGGCTATATAGTATACTATTGGATAAAATGATAATGCAAATAGTAAAATTAAATAAGTAAATATTAAGTTTAATTTTTTTCAATAGTCTTCTTTACATTAGGAGTGGCGTGGGTTGTGTGGGTGCTGATGTTTCGTGAATCCATCCCTGGTTCAAAAACTACAAAAGCACCAATCACAGTAAAGTTTTTTGTGACGAGTGATCAGTGTTTTAAAAGCTGTTTTCAATATTACATTTTCAAAACATGTTTCAATATTTTACAAAGCTTCAAAAAAATTTTAATTCCTCCACTGGTTTCACGCCATAGTTGAATACAAGGAGAATGAGCACATACATAGTAGGCTATAAATATGTATAAAATAAATATTTTTGTTAAACTCCATTACTTGAACATTTTTCACTGTGCTCCTATTTTTTTTTTCATTTAGGAGCACATGTGCTCCTTGGGAAAAAGCTTAGCGTAGAGCCCTGTATCATGTTCTTTAATTCACAGTCATCATTCAGCTCTCACTGCTGCTTCACATAAATAGACCACACCTGATAAATAGTTTATTGAATGAATTAAGTTATGTTTATGGGGAAGAAGCACAGTGACTAAATTAAATAAGTACCATTAGTTAACTCCTTCACGCCCTCCCGTTCTGCCAGGTGAAAGAGGCCATCCTGAACGATGAGAACTACTGTCCCCCAGAGACAGCTGTGCTGCTGGCATCATACTCTGTCCAGGCCAAGTATGGAGACTACAGCAAAGATGTCCACAAGCCTGGCTACCTTACCCACGACCGACTGCTGCCTCAGAGGTACACACAAAAAAATATGTCACAACCTATATGGATCTGCTGTGAGCTGGTGTAGAGGGATATATGGGAGGTGTCCCTTGAGTTTCCACATGCAGGTCAGATCTGTTGAAACCTGCAATGTGTCCCCTTCCCTGTTGGAACGGTCAATGATTTCCTCTTGAGGAAACAATCTGTGTTGTTCAACGTGAGGTCATTGTGTTTATGTGCACAGAGTCCTGGAGCAGCATAAGCTGACCAAGGAGCAGTGGGAGGACAGGATACAGACTTGGCATGAAGAACACAGAGGAATGCTCAGGTATGTCGATGTGTGCCCGAAGTTTCCCCACTTGATCTCAGAGTGCTGACTTATACCTTTTTACTGGAATGTGTGATTTCATTGTGTGATTAGGTGTTCATTTGCTTTATAAAATGGCTTTATAAGTGCTTTAAAAACTGTTTAGCTGATGTTAATGTGGACATTTTCTAATAAAACAGAGAGAGATAGAGACAGAATCTTCTAACTCTTTCTGCTTTTCCTCTTCTCTAGGGAGGACTCTATGATGGAATATCTTAAAATCGCCCAGGACTTGGAAATGTACGGCGTCAACTACTTTGAGATCAAAAACAAAAAGGGCACACAGCTGTGGCTTGGTGTGGATGCCCTTGGCCTCAACATCTATGAACACGAAGACAAGTAAGGGACTGACTCAGACGCACACACTGACTTTGATTTGTTAAGTTTATTTACAAAATAAGTGATGCATTCTGGGGAAAAACTGTTTTGAGTTAGCATTAAGGCTGAGAAGTGTTAACCTCAGCAGTCAGATTCAAATGCCAGTTTGTGTCATGTTGTGGTATGAATCTGAATCAACATACAGACACATGGTTGGGAGAAGGCTCAAGAGCTGTGGCTTGCAGTTGATTACTAAACAGCAGCAGACATGAGGGCAAGTGAGGAGGAGGCTTATGACACAACATGTCACAACCAATGTGTGTCAACGCATGTTGTTACAATTGCGCCTGTTATACCTGCTGTCACACAACAACCTCACCACAAGATCAGAGACCTATGTTGTATTTATTTTCAAATAACAAGAAACATATTTCAGAAGTTTGTAAAGCTTTTGCACAAATTTGAAATTACTATTATCAGTTCTTAGCTCACAACTAGAGACAACCTTCAGCTGTCATTCATTTCAGCATTTTGATTGTAGACCATAATAAGCATAACATAATAGTTTGCTTTTTTCAGCTTGTGTCTTTGCCTGCAGCTTTTTTATACAATGTTTCATCTCAGCATAGCTTTTAATGTTTTATAGATATTTTCAAGGATTTACGTCATCCAATACCCAAAATGACGAGGATAATGTGGGCTCTTTCTGTAATGACTACAGAGCACATACTGTATCAGACTTGTAAACAACTGCCTGTTTAGCTTTGACATTGACTTGAGTTATGATGCATATTTTGGTTTTAGGCAGAATCTTAACCTGTCTTCCCAAGCTGGGATATTTACAGTAAAAGAAACAACTTGTTTTGGTATTTTTGTGGAAAATGTAATGGTGATGTGATTTTGAAACTACATCAAACTCTTTTCTATATTGCATTTTCTTGTTTGATATCAACTTATCGCATAGAACAGGTAAACTCTACCAATTTCTCACATTGGGAAAGGCTCGATGCCAACATGAGATGCACAATGTTCAAGTTTAGAGGAAGGAAAGATATTTCGTCATGTGAAAAGTGAAGTGGAGAAAGGAAGACTGTCTGCCCATTAAAGTCTTTCCTGTCCTCTGGTCAGGGATGTTTCCCCCTTTTGTGGAATAAAAGGATAGATTTAACCACTTCTCTATTAGCGTTTCCTCTCACTGCTTTTCCCTTCCTGTCCGTTATCTTAAGTCATCACAACTGCCATCCTTCGTCTCGTGTCCAGGTGACAAAGGAAGGATATAGAGGAGAATTTGTTACTCTCCTTAGCCCGTACCATCCCCATTATCACTATGTACCCTGTCTTTTCATTTCTTTCTATTTACTCCTTCTCGATTAGAGAACACCCACCATCTTTCAAGCTCGTGGCAGGAAGTCATATTTTGAATTTAATCCTCCTCCTCTTTCCTGTCACCGTTCTTAACCACTTAAGTGAAACAATTAAATTTAAGATTGTAACGTAAACTGGAAAAGAGTGTTCAGTCTCATGATTCTTTCTGTAATATGGTCTGTTTTATACAAGGCACCATCTGCTGGCTGAATGTTATACAACATTCTACAACCAACATCTATTCTGGATATCATCACATGGATGGGACGAGGTGAAACTGGTAACCACTTTTGGCCTTTTTTTTTCCTTTCCAGGTTGACACCAAAGATTGGCTTCCCCTGGAGTGAGATTCGAAATATCTCTTTCAATGACAAGAAGTTTGTCATCAAACCTATTGATAAGAAAGCACCTGTGAGTATCAAATTCATCAAAAGAATAGAAAAGTCAGTGGCGAGAGCATGTCCTGCTTCACATTAATGGATGTATTTTCTGCCCCTCTCTCTCTTTTTAAAAAAAACATGTAGGACTTTGTATTTTATGCCCCGCGTCTGCGCATCAACAAGCGGATCTTGGCATTGTGTATGGGTAACCATGAGTTGTACATGAGGCGGAGAAAGCCAGACACCATCGAGGTGCAGCAGATGAAGGCTCAGGCCCGGGAGGAGAAGCACCACAAACAGATGGAGAGGTACTGCAGAGGAACACTCGTAGCCGTGATATCATTTTGTTCCTACAGTGGTAGAAAACAAAATCAAATATTATACGTGTTTTGAAATTATTTATGTGCCTGTCCAAAGTTTTGCTGATCACATGAAATGTATAGAATTGTTCAGCAGTATACAGTGTTTTTATGGTTCAAAAGTAATAATTGTCATGGGCTAAAATAATAAAACATTTTGGCAAATACTGTTTAGGGCAACTACCTCCCACTTTACTGAGTTTTGACGCTAGGCAAGGCAAGTTTATTTGTATAGCACATTTCAACAACAAGGCAATTCAAAGTGCTTTACACAAAACATAAAAGCAA
>JAPMOB010250847.1:0-13328 GCA_029875015.1 Lepomis gibbosus | reverse complement strand
GGGGGGCTGATCTCTCACAGAAATTATGATATCTCTTCTCCTTCAGAGGCCTTTGTCTGATCATTTCATTCTTTGGTTATCAGAGATGGCGGAGACAACGCTCAGCTAACACTCAGCGCTGCCTTTCTCTGCACCGAAACCCAGAAATCACGGAGACAAAGATCCTGTTCGGAGTCTCGGGCCAATAAACACAGGCAGGACGTGAGCAGAGGGGAAACGCCACAGCGAGGATTTTCTGAACGTTACCTTTAAATTAAAGTATTGTTCTTACATTCACAGTTTTGAGCATAATTTCTCTCTCCAAAGTCCTGGGTGTGATTTGGGAACACTGCGAGAAACCAACTCACTCCCAGCTCGTCACATATAGACGCTTCGGCATTGATGTCAGTTTGTAACACACTGGGCAGCCCTAGAGCGTCATAGTTCAAAGCAGTGGGGGAAGCTCTGTAGCCTCAGTTTTTGACGGCAAAGGCAGGTATATGATGTTTCACAGAACAGACTAAGGAGAGTGTAAGGAGGTGGTTGGGTGGAACATTACCACATTGGATGTTCAAATAATGAGGTTAAAGTATTTTTAAAAAATCCCTGTGAGGAAAAACCTCATGTTTCCTCCTGTTGTGAACTGCTCCGTTCTACGTAATACGGAGCCAGATGGAGCCGCTGTTCCATATATGGTCATTTGCTCCGCACAGCAAAGCTCAGTCTGCCTGTTCCGCCCAGCGACAACAACAGCCTGGTAACATGTTTCAGGTTTTGGCCAATCAGAAGACAGTGGGCTTTGAGAGGGGGGGCCTTAAAGAGACAGGAGCATCTACAGCTTGTTCAGACAGAGGCTGAAATGAAGGCCTACATGAAGAATTGGTATAAGATAGAAAATTATTTTTTGAACTTTGAATCATGCAAAGCTGCCATACAGGAGTCACAGAACTCCAATATAGGGCTGGAAAAGCAGTTTAATAGGTCTCCTTTAAGGGGGCTTTCACACCCACCTCATTTGGTCCAGACTTTTCAGGTGTGAAACCTCCCCTGGACCACGGTCCGGACCAAAGAGACGAAATTAGGTCAGATGAAAAGAGGTAGCCTCCTTTGTGTTGCTGGGACGTAGCAAACATACGGACGCTAAAGGGTAGCTTTGGCGGGAAAATGCTTGGTCACTCCATCTCAAAGCGTCAGTTATGACGCATTAAGATAAGAAAGCGCTGGACAAGTGAGTGGGAGTGAGAATGCGTTGGTCTGTGGCTTAATCTCAACCCTAAAGCCTAAACCCTGAACCCTCTCAGGCTTAGCTGACGTCCCCTGGTAAGTGACAGAGGCTGCAGTGGCCTGAAATGGTAAAATGGGACCGCCCATTTGCAGCACATAACGTTATGTTCCCTTGACTACGGCAAAACAATTGTGGGTTCAGGACTTTTTATTGTACATTTTTACCAAATAGCATCGTACACTTTTTCTTGTAGTTGCTCCTTCCATGTTTGTTTACCTTCTCTTTTTTTAATGCCGGATTCCCCTGGTGCGTTAAAATCCCTCAGGCAAAGTCTGCAGAGATGCAGACTTAAGGAAAGTCCGGGCTCAAAAAGTCTGCGAGAGAGCACTCATGCACGTGACGATTTGACA
Source organism: Lepomis gibbosus (assembly GCA_029875015.1). Taxonomy (NCBI): domain Eukaryota; kingdom Metazoa; phylum Chordata; class Actinopteri; order Centrarchiformes; family Centrarchidae; genus Lepomis; species Lepomis gibbosus. The sequence continues at coordinate 11,714 of JAPMOB010250847.1, read as the reverse complement.
GCCCTTACGGACTAACAGCGAACGGGCCTTAAAGTCTGTGACCGATGTTACCTCATGCCTTTGCTTTCAAGCCTCAGAAACCTGCACCTTTACCTGTACCTGCCTTCCTCTTACCTGTCCCATTCCTGTTCACTTTGTGGATTCTCATTAAGTTTATGTATCTGCATTTTTTCAATGAATAAATTAACTATTCTCGTCTGTCCTTTCCCTGCTGTCTTGATGAATCATGCTTTAGTTGCTACGAGCGGTTGTTGTAAGAAAAGCTAATGAAGTACATTGTCAGTGAACGTTTTCGTACGTTCATTACCAATACTCCCTCATTATGTTGATTAAAAACAAACTCTGGGCAGCTTTAGATTCCTGACAAAACATATTACCGGTTGCAAATGTGTACACTATAATCATAATTTCTCTGAGACAGGGCTGCACGCAAACATAATGGAACTTTTTGTCTTTTCTTTTTACCTTTTTGTTGATCACAGCCTGCAAATCTTGATCACCACTCAGCCTGTTTGTGGTGTGATGTCTATAATGACTTTCAGTACACCTTTAGTGTCGTTCCTGCACGTGTAGGGCTCTGCGGCCAGGTTAGCAATAATCCTCCCAGCATGCCAGGGGTCTTCATGAAGCGTCCATATGTGGCGGCTTGGGAGAGAGAACATGTGGAAGGTCACGCCGGTTGACAGCCAAAACTACAAAAATAAAAATCTGTGCGCTGTTTGCTGCCTCCATCGTGTTTGTCAGCGCCCAGGGCGCACGCTGGAAGCAGACACACGGTAAATGTTTTCTTTGTGCACGTCGTGTCCTGCTCCTTGAATTTCCTCAGTTTCCCATGTTTACGTCGTGTTTTTTCTCCCATCAGCCCGTCTCAATGTGTCAGCAGCTGAGAGTTGCAAGTGAAAAATCATGCAGAGAAGGGCGAGACAGCTGTTGTAGCACAGAGTCTAATGAGGTGTGTGTGTTACTTCCTTCCTACTAGAAGCCAACTGACAGACAGACAGACAGACATCCTCTGGTTCTGTCTGTCTGTCTGTTTGGGGATATCACTGAATCATTGATAACATTTGTCATGCATTATATACAGGCTGAGATAGAAAAAGGGGGAGAGAGACTCAAAGTAGAGTTTTTTTCCCCCCCTGAAACTATTAATGCTACAGCGAAGTCCAACCCAACCGGCTCAGACAGACATGTTCTGTGATGTCTAAAGTTAAAGCTGCACAAATCAATATTTTTATATCAACAATGGATCAAATGACCACTTCTTAAAAGAGAATAATCACAGACTCTGCAGTTCCACTAAGCTCTACTGACGGCTTGTAGCACCCTTCAGCTCGATGTTACACTGTGAAAACTGAGCTCTCAGAAACAAGGGAAAAAAGCATTAAAATGGGGGAAATATTACTTAAAATAAGCAAAATTATCTGCCAACAAAACAAGAACATTGCACTTGGTATTTAAGGCCGAAAAAACTGAAATTTTCTAACATAAAAGCCGCCTGGTAAGAGGAAATATCTTATTTTGCCTTCAGTTAAGATAATTAATCTGACTAAGATTTTAGATTTTGCGGTGTAGTTTTCCCGGCCCTCAGCCCTCTTACAGCGTTGTTCTCAGAGAAGAAGCTGTATAGAGCCGCCGTACACGACCTGGAACCACAAAACAACAGACACAGCAGCTGGTGAACATAGTGGAGCGTTTAGCAGCTACAGAGCCGGATATTTCCCTCAGGAGCTGGTGGAGACCAAACACAGAGCTAACAGAGAGAATACTGGACTCACCTTCATTAGGTGACGATATAAATATCATCCAGACATAGTTTGGCACATTACTCCCATAAAATATAAATTTTCAGTTTTACACTTAAGGTTTTTGCACAAATTAAACAAACGAGATGTAAATCTCTGAGCTTTAGAGGTGCTGGCAGGTGGATTTTGTCTGCTTTGCTCAAAGTCTCATAATTGCATCCAAGTTTCCCTCACTTGCGTCTTTTCTTTGCGTCTTAGTCCCGCCCACCAGGGAAGGAAATCAAGCCAGAAGAGAAGGAACGAGGAAATATGTTTTTAGAGACATGAGACACGTCCTTTCCTCCAAAGTGTCACATTATGCAACGTCCGTTTGTGATGACAGCTGTACAGACTTTTGATGGAGTTTGTGTCTGAAAGTCTGAGTTATCAGTGCAGAGCAGCACGATTCATTCTGTAGCTCTTACCTGTTTAACAAACACATCAATAATTGTCGGTTACTGTGTCCTGCTCAGAGGCACAGGATCATTTCTACTGCACAATGCTGAAATGATCTGCATTTTTATTCATCGAATCTGATCGTGAATTCGTTAGCCTATTGAAAAACCCAGATGTTAGCCTATATCATGGTGTCTTGGGATTTATTAGGCTAAATGTTTCAGGTAAATTGAAATGATGTTACTCTAAGTTGACGCTCAGTTTTAGGCCTTCAGTTTATTTCCTCTTCTGATATCCTAGCCTAATACCTTTAATTTATGCAGGTCACATCACTCTGGATCGCTCACTGCATTTCAATCCGACGCCTACTTTCATCAGCTGATTTAACTCGAGGAGCCGTCGGCTGCTTTCATCAGATGCAGTAGGTGAGATCGGCTGGATGAGCTGATTTGGGCCTATTTTCCTTTGCTTGCTTCATTAGAGACTTTAGTGCGGTTTAGTGACTTGTCCGACTCCCAACTTGTTTACTATGTTTTAATGTCGTCTATTTGGACTAATCACAGGAATGACCAGCCTCACCTGTGACTGATTAGAAATGACAGTAAATGATGTAAAACGTGTTTCTTGCTGACAGACTCTCTTTGACTTTAATTGTCTCCTTAATAAAAGCTGATGGGAGAAATAAAAGAAAAATGAACTCATTCTAGTAGCCTAAATGAAGAAAGTCTTCATTGGGGCTTTTGTTGTTAATACCGATCGAGGATCGAGAAGCGAGGAACAGACAAATAAGAGGCTTGAGAATCACCCTAGATGTTTTCCTGTTTCCCGTCTTTATGCTAAGCTAAGCTAACTGGCTGTACTTAACTACAAAGTTGAGCTACTCATACTTTTACTCTCTTCTCCACTACACCTGGGAGGGAAATATGGTACTTTTTACTTCACTACATTCATCTGACAGTTTTAGTTTCTTTTTACAAATCAAGATGAATTCACATAAAACATATGAAGAGTTTATAAAAATATTTTGTTTTGTTGCAGATTAAACTTCCCATCAGTTTGTACAAGGACAGCTGAGACGACCGATGAACTTGTCAAATGACAGATAATTAATTGGTAATTATTTCGATGATCGTTTAAGTGATTTTAATGTAAAAACATTTGATGGTTTCAGCTTCTCACATGTGAAAATTTGTTGCTTTTCCTCCTTTCCTCCGCTGTGGAGGTGTCCCTCTGGGTGGGGTTGCACTATACTGACAGAATGATGTGATACTGATCATGAATATTGCAAGTTGATGGTCCGCGGTTTCCCCGTCAATCTCAGTTGTTTCGTTGTCTCCATGAGCCACTCATCTTCTTTCTTTTCTTTTGCTTATCTGACTCTCTTTGCTTTTCTTTTTTTCATTTCTCACGCTCTCTTCACTCACACAAAAAGATTTTATCGTAGTAGTTTTGAATGTTTTTGAAGTGAGCCACTGTTTGTTCTGACCATAAAGAAAAGTTTAAAACCACAATTAACCATCTGGTTTCTTCAGCTTTCACTCAGGAGCCTTTAAACTGTCCTGCTAATTATCAACATCGAATGATATGATAATGCAACAATATTAGAGTCACAAGAACAAGACAACAAGATACTTCAGTGCTATTTAGAAGAAATATTCAGTGATGAAATAAACGATTTGATTGGGGGGTCTGGTGCTTCTCCCCCAGAAGATTTTGAGCATTAAACTCTTTATTTCTTGCATTTTAGAGACATTTTTTGCACTAATTTATGCTGGAAATGACTTTTATTTATATAAAGGCAAACAAATTCAGAATATAAAAATATTATCTAATATGATGCAGTAATCAGCAGCTTGTTTTTTTTTTAGCCTAACTTGCTTTTTTGGACAACAGATCTGTTTCTTCCATATTTACATTGCATTCCATGTTTTCCTGTTATGCTATAACCTTTTACATAGAATTTGTATTTATTGTTTAACATTTGTTGTTGCAAGCTAGTTTAACAAAAACTTTCAGCAAATGCTGTGAAGGTGGTGGTGACATGTCCCCAGCGTAAATGACACCTTTAATATTCAGCATCAAATCAGTAAAAAGAACCGTGCATTTCCTGTTTCTCTCAGTCAGCATTTATCAGCTGCGGTGTGTTTACTCTAAAGATTTAGATTGCAGTAGATTTATATGTGAAATGCAGCTACTTAAACAGATCACCAGCTCAGGATGATATGGATAGGCTGTGTCAACCTGCACCACCAACACCACCACCACCTCCACCCCTGCAAACATCCAGCCAGTAAATCTGCACTACATGGGACAATGTTATTTTGCCTCTCTCTCTCACTCTCTCTCTCTCTCCCCATCTTATGTAAGTGTGTCCTGGTCTTACTGCAGCCCACAACAGTCACCCTGACACACATGCATGCACTCTCTCTCTCTCTCTGAGCAAAAGTTTCATTATCATTAAGGTCAGGTCTGTGCGTGTGGAGGGGGTGGGCGGGAGAGAGAGAGAGAGCGAGAGAGAGAGAGAGAGAGAGAGAGAGGACAGAGGAGTCCGCGGAGGAGAAAAGGAGGACAGATCGGAGGCAGAAAGCAGGAGGCGCTCCTTGCAGTCAGGAGGATGCTGCTCTGACACGCGGATCGTCTCTGATCCTGACCGCGACCTGACCGACTGACTGCAGATCGTCCAGCTGGCAGACCCGAGAGCTCGTCTCCTGCACAGTTTCTCCTGCTCTACTCTCATTTATATATCTATACACCCTCTCTCTCCCCTCTGGACCGGCTTTTGTCGCCATGCCACCGGCCGCCTGCTCGGTCGGGTACCGACTCCGCATCACCTTGTCCGCGGTGCTGTGGATCGGGCTGCTGTGGAGCCGCGTCTCAGCGGGAGGTACAGTCTCATTTTGTGTGCTCGTGATCAAACCAGCCTGCATGTTGTTTAATCTAAACCCCTCTCGTCTTGGCTTCTGTCCAAGCAGCTTATTAGTTCAGCTTTTTTAGATTGCTGCAAAAACAACTCGCCTCTCTGGGCATCCCTGTCTTGTGTGGAGACATCTCCTCCCCGCGACTCGTAGGAGGAGGAGGTGGAGGAGGAGAGAGGGGGAGTCTGAAGCAGCCTTTGAAGTCTTGAAATAAACGCTGTTGCGGGCTATTTATTTTCCAGTTTGGCTGCTCAGCTTTCCTGAGAGAGTGCATGTGGACCGGAGCCCACTCGTGTGCGTGGGAGCCTCGATCAGGATGCAGGGAGAGATCACCTGTCAGCAAGCTCTGCAGTTAGACCGGTTCTCACGCACGGAGTGGGAGACAGGTGTGGTGGTGGTGGTGGTGGAGGGGATTCCTTCAGTTTGAGAGCATCAGCAGGGAGATCACAGATCAGGCTGACAAGACAGAGAAGAGAGGAAAGTTTGAAACATCAGTCAGTCCATCAGGTGGAGAAAAGCTTTAAAGACTTCCCAAAAGGATGTGGTGACACTTACTGATCAATTAATTTGATGGCTTTATTATTGGTTCATTAATTATTTACTAATGCTTTATAGCTTTTAGGAGGTTGCCAGATTGTAGAAAATCCTCCTCCATCGCTGGTCTTCATGACCTCCACACAAAAACAGCAACAATCAATACTATGGAGGGATTATATGGTCAGAATTAAAACTAAAAGTCTAAAACCAAAAGTCTAATAAGAAGAGACATCGATTCTGCCAAGCCAAGCCAAAATAGGAAAATAAGTGAAATGACTCAACATGTCAAAAGCCTGCAGTGAAAACAAAAAACGAAATAAAGAAAATAAAAACTATCAAAAAAGTTTCAAAAAACAAAAAATAACATCTGCTTAAGATTTAAAAATTGATTTTAAAGCGCCTGATGTTGGTGGGTTTATAATCCAGACAGAAGAAGCTCTATATCATAAAATTTGCTTGACGCCTGGTGCACATTACGTGATTTTTAGATCTTAACTGATTTTAAAAACGTGGGATACAACAGACAACGATAAAACTATTTAATCTTAAGAAGACATGTACCAGATGATTCAGCCCAGAAGCAGGACCACACACTTTATACTAAACGGTTTCAAAGTGGCGGTTCCAGGGACAGCAGATCTCACAGAATCTCGCGTGATCAAACATGACTTCAGACGTAAACAAACATGGAGGCAAACTGTCGTCGTCAGCTGGTTGACCTTGTGTGTGCAAAATCAAACCCTGGATGAACTCGAGGCTGAGAAAAGGGAATCAGCAGGGCGAATCTGACCCAAAATCATCCCAATATATTGTTCAGCCAGCATAAACCGCCAGATGACCAGAGCTCATCTAATGTGTATTAGGTTATACCTCTGACAAAAACCTGTGTGGATTAGTTTTTCATAAAAGAAATGTGGCGTATTATTCCAGGAGATTTTATCGTCGTCTCTACAGTCAGACAGTTTTAGATGTTTCTCAGCAGCACCTGACTGGACAGACTCAGGTGACAGAACAGGTGACAGAACAAAAGGCAAAACATATGCAGATCGTTTCACATCATCCATGTGATCAGACCAAGTCAGTAAATGTTTAAATTTAACACCCAGTAATTTGATTCAGTGAGCTGCTGAACTGACATCCATCAACATTCCTACCATGTACATTGAGTTCTGATAATGTTAGTAGTAGTTAGTAAAAGCATCAACATGTAGATTCTCTCTCAGCTTCTCTAATGTTGGTGAAGCACAGAACAAGGTTGAGTCATCTGCATACATGACTACATTAGCATTTTTAAAAATAACGTATACGGTAAATAATTTATACAAAATTAAAATAGAAGTGGACCCAAGTTGCTTCCTTGTGGCACACCACATGATATTACAATTTGTTCTCATGTCATTGCGTCATTACCAACACTTTCAGACAACGTGACAAAGTGGAAGGGCTGGCACTAGCTAGCTAGCACTTCCGGTTTTGTGAGACACCCCAGAGCATCTCATACAGACGCAAAAAGGTACCTTTCGTGTGAAATATCTACGCTTTGTCACTTTTTCTCAAAGCATTGGTATTGGACGCCTTGCGATGAGAACGTTCTGGATATTATGTTGCTGTCAGAAAAACATTCATTCTGTCATTCATTTATCATTAAGACCTCACACTGTGTGGCCACTTACCTTCTGGAAAAGGACCAGATCATTTACAAACAGCTTAAAAACACTTGCAACTGTAGACTTGATGTATTATTGTAAAAACCCTTTATTAGTGATTTATTAAAGTTTATAATCGCAGGTGACTTACTTTGGAGGGCAGTTAATGAGAAACAGAGAATGGCCCTTCTAAATGACCTGCTAATATTCATAAAGTCAGCCGTGATGGCTCATTAGAAAGTGATCCTTTATGAAACCCTTTATCAATCATTTACTGACAATTACGAGTAATTTTCCAGATAAATTTGCTAATATAAAATAACAAAGAAAGCAAGTGTCATGCTGGAGGATGATTTCCCACAACATGGCAACCTAAAATTTGCTCTTATTAATGGTTTATAAGTAATCTATAGCATTAGCGCTATTGTTCCAGAAATTTTACTAGCCTGTTAGCTTATTATGATGTATATTATGTATGATCAGGTGACGTAGTATAAAGAGCGAGAAAGTCTGCGTAGGGAGGTGGATGGAGTAAAAAGAATATGTCAGGCTTTTGTTGAAGAGTCATAACCTAAGTGACGGCTGCAGGAAGTCTTTGTCACTTGAAAGTAAACAAATGGGGTTTTTGGAGAGTTGCTGAAACGACCGCTGCTGTTTTTCTGGTGACGTCAGTCTTATGAGTTGTATAATGTCCTCTGTGGCTAATTAGGATCTTTACCTTCTTTTGATGTCGGCAGGGTTATCTGGTCTTGTGCTTGGATACTAAAAAGTTAAGATGGAAAGTCTGCTGGTGGAACAAAGAAATTCAGAATTGTTTCTGGGCAAACTGTACTTTCATATCCAGACTGCAGCAAACCCAGAGCTGAGTTTGCAACGTAAATGAATCAGATGTCTCTTTGAACAGGATCCCTATTATTAATTATTTTCATAGTGGGCAAATACGTAAAGGATGATTTACTTCACGTCCAAATCCAACCTTGATCATTCTCTCACCTTTACCATATTGTAGTTGTGATGTGCACATAATGTCCAAGGGAAGAATTTCAATGTGTTGGCATAAGACATTAAAACATTTGCTTTTTTAAAGTCATTTACAGTATGGCCGATCCAGGGTCAGTTTTCTGTAACACATTTCTCAACACTCCCTCCCGGAAATTAAAAGTTGTGTGTAAGTTTTAGGGGCATCTAGTGGTGAGCGTTGAATTACAACCAACAGCTTTGGTCACCGCTCGTTTTGGGCTCCTGTAGAAACATGAAGGTGCAACATGGTGACGTCCATTTTAGAGGACCTGCAGTGTATGTAGATAGAAATGTCTCTGTCTAAGGTGATAAAAACTTAACAGTTCATTATGTAAGGTCTTTATACGCAGCTGAAAACATAGTTATGGATATTATATTGCATTTCTGCCAACAGAACAGTATTACACACTGGATCTTTAAGTTTATATACAACTGATTTGCAGCAGCAGCAGCTATGTTTTCCTTACAGCATCTGCTTATAGTAACTACAGCACAATTAATGTTTCCCCTTTCACGTTTTTGTGCAGGCTTTTAAAGCACACACACACACCCTTGACATGACGCATTTCCAAGCCCCTTACAATAACCTTAACCCAAGTCTTAACCCTCAAACAGCCTTTTAAACTTGTGGGATCCAGCATTCTGGTCCCCACAAAGATGTCTATCCCCACAAGTATAGTGTGCTCCTTGTTATTGGACCCCACAAATATACTAAAACAAGTCCCCCCCCCCACACACACCTACACTCATGTTCGTTCAAATTCATCATTCAGTTCCCAGCAGGCTTCAGTCCTCTTGTTAATCCTTGTCACTATCGTCTTTCACCGCGGACGTGCACGGATGTTCGATCTGTAAATGCAACCACACACACACACTAACACACACACACACACACACACACGTTCACACACACACACGCACAGCGTATCATGCACTGCATCGCTGGTCTCATCTCACCGTCGGTGTCTGTGGTAAATGGGATCACCCAGCAGAGATGTATTCTCATGGAGCAGGCCTGCGACTTTTTGTGTGTGTGTGTTTTTAATGCGAGGATTGTGCCTGTGTATGAAGATAGGCTGGATCACTGCGTGGTCTAATTTCTCGGGGTGAGAGTGATAATCTGCTAGAGAGACAGATTGACAGCTGAGTACAGATCCATGAGCTCCAGCCGGGAAGCAAAGCCAACTGCATCCGGAGAGCAGCATGGAGCCGTTTCTATCGACCCACGCTGGCGTTGTTTTGTTGTAAGTTTGCTGTGAGTTAATAAAAACAATATAGATTCTCTTCTTCAGAACTCGCTCATCTTGTAATTCGCCTTTCTCCTCTCATCACTTCACCTCCCCCGTTTCCTCTTCAGCTGCCGTCCTCCTGTCCTCTTTCAGTCGGCTCTCTCCTCTCTTGTTGTTTTTCCCTCCTATTACTTGTGAGTGAGAGGAGAGAAAGATGGAACTGAGGAGGGAGACGGAGGAGATTGTTTCTTATGGTTGAGCAACTCTGCCCTTATTATACAACCAGATCCTCAGGCTTCAAACTTTTGAGAATAAGCATCAGAGAATGAGGGGAAGTGAGGCTGAAGCAAAAAGAAACGAGAAAGAGAAAAATATCTGTATGTTTGGATGCTGTTATTTGTAAGGATCGTTAACATGTTGACGGTATTACTACTAATGGTATTATTTCTACGATCTGGTACTTTAACAGTACCTATTCTTATAGTTTTTTTAAAATTAAATTTGCCTTACTTTCTGAAATGTAAAATAAATAAACAATTATTTACTGCGTGAGTTTATGAACCACCCACAGCTCAATAATCAGCTGGCTATCTGTTACTTTTAAACATGTGTGCACAATTTAGTACGAGCTGGGGTCGAAAACTGTATGTGATGCTATTTGGATAAATGTTTGGACAGATTACTTGCGTGTACGTGTGCGAACTAAAGTCTTGCCGCACTTGATTCAACGAGCTTTGTCAGCATCGGCTCTCCGGAGTTGTAACCACACTCCTGAACGTTTAGTTCTCTCCTCCGTCGTCACCAATTAAGACTGTCTGGAAGTCTGGAAGAACTGGAAGCTGTGTAACTCTTAATAGCTACATGGCCATATTGCAAAAACTCTCATAACCCATGTTTCCATCCAACTGTCGTGTGAATTTTAGGCGGACTTTTGAAATGTTGCCAGAAAAAAGAAAGAAAGAAAGAAATTTCACATTAGGTGCTTTTCTATCAGCTGGTTTGGAGCAAATAAACCAGGCTACGGCGAGCATAGTTACGCCAGTTACACTTGGCTGCTATAAACAAGACGTCTGGGTTCCAAACCAGAAACAAAACCGCTTGAACCTGAGGGCCACTGATCTGAGAAAAATAGAGAGAGGTCCTCAGGAATGTGTTTCAAGTGTGCAAACTGCTACAAGCTGATCAGACATGAGTTGCACGTTCGCTACGTCAGAACTTATTCTGCAAGTGTTTCCATCTCCCATTTAGAGCATTAACTGTTTTCTGTTAATGCTGTTTTCTAATTCATTTATAAAAAAAACATTATTTTGAATCACAAATAATGTATTTTTTATTGTAATTAGTACCTACTATTATTCACAATAAAAAGATAAGACTTAAATGAACATATACTTCCTAATGAACTACTCTGCCCATCGAATGACTGACTGGATGGCTGTACTTCTCCACCATCAGCCATTATCATGCGCACAGTGTTGACCGGACAGGTTGAGGCTGCGACCCGCCAACATATTCAACTCAGTTGTATTGTACTGTATCAGACTCTGTGTTGACTGCTGCTTATTTGTTTGGTATTATTGGCTTTTTCATGCATCCTCCAGTTAGTACAGTGCTAAATATGATAATATGCTAGCTACTGTGTGCCGGCGGCAAGCAAAGTGTAAAATAAAAACACTTTCATATTATAGGCAGGTAGTGAACTGCTGTGTGTGTGTGTTTGTGTGTGTGAGAGGGAAATGTTGAATTATGTAATAGGCAATGACTATTTTAGACTAGAGGTTGTAGATTTAATGGGAGGAAGTGCCAAATGTCTGCAGTTGGGTTAGGTTCCAGTAGCTGGTTCCTTTTGTTGATCCTGTTTTAAAGAGGTGATATTATGCTCATTTTCAGGTTCAAAATCCTGTTTAGGGGTTGTACCAGAACAGGTTTCCATGGTTTCATTTTCAAAAAACACCATTTTTCATCATACTGCAAATTGCTGCAGCTCCTCTTTTCACCCTGTGCTGAAGGCTTCGTTTTAGCTATGGAGTGATACATCTCGTCTCTAAATGATCTTTGTTGGGAGTTGCACACGCTCAGTTCCTATTTAAGGACTACTAGCCAATCAGAGGCAGAGTAGGGCGGGTCAGCGAGAAGCCGGTAAACAGCTCGGGTTCAGCTGTACGTGTTGCCGACCAGCTTGGCAACATG
>JAPMOB010250844.1:0-19261 GCA_029875015.1 Lepomis gibbosus | reverse complement strand
CTCCGACCTCCGAGGTAAATGGAACGCAGCAACAGCTGCATCCATGTTAGCACTTCACGTTTGATGTGGTAATTTCACAGTAGGCACACACACAGGTTCTAAGACTTGTTCTTGCCCCCTACAGTGCAATTCGGCTAGGTATACATCTGCGCTAAAATATCAAGGTGAAAGTCATCATAGCTTGCGTAGTATAGACCCAGCTCCCAACCCAACTTTGAGAATAGATTAACGGCAATATTTTTTTTATCGCCCGATTAGAGTCTCACGTTAACGCAGCACATTAACGCCGATAACGGCCCACCACTAGTCGATACATTTTAGTAATCGAATTAATCAATTTAATTGATGAATCCTTTCAGCCCTATTATGCACCATTGAATTTTGTTAGTTGTACTCTACTGTCTTATTTCACACAGTAGTTTAAAGCTCTGCAATACAGTAGACCATCATTTAGCTTAGATCATTTAACTTAAACCTTTTAAGCATTCATTTAGATGGTTTATCCAAACTGGTATTTTAAATTTCTCTAACGTGATCCTTGTGGAGCTGGTTTCCAAAATCTCTAAAAAATAAGCAAAATGTTCACAACTGCCATGATGGCAAAACCTATGCAAATTTGACCCAAGTTGTAAAAACCACAAGTTTTAAGTTTAAGTTTGTTTAAAAAAGAATCTGTTTACTGATGTTTTCATTTCATCCTCAGGGGTCACCACTGTCCTAACCATGACCACCTTGAGCATCAGTGCTAGAAACTCCCTTCCTAAGGTGGCCTATGCCACTGCCATGGACTGGTTCATGGCTGTGTGCTATGCTTTTGTCTTCTCTGCCTTGATTGAGTTTGCCACAGTCAACTACTTCACCAAGCGCAGCTGGGCATGGGATGGGAAAAAAGAGGGCATGGAAATAAGGGTGAGTGATTCTTATTTACTTTTTTTTTTAATGAATGGATATGACACGCCTGCACTCTGGTGCTGCACCAACATTGACGATCACAAACATGTCAACCTAAAAAACAAAACGCAACACCATTTTTCAGAATGGAGTCTCTCTCTGCTCTTTCTGCTCATTAACCTTCAGATAAATTTGTCCCGTATTTTGATTCGATAACCTAGTTAAAAATGCTACAAGTTGCTCAGTAAGTCCTCATCTTACACTGGAGGAGCGATGAGGGCAAATTGCACTTTGAAAACACTGATAGAAAGTTCCCTCCTTAAAGCAGCAAGGAGTACTTTATAAAGAGATTTTATTTATTCATTAACAGCCAAATGGAACAGGGACAGCGGGGCGGAACAGTGAGAGCAGAAGCAGAGGTAAACTCCCAGAGACACTGGCCCTGATTTATGACGGCAGCATATGTTCAAAACTCATCCTTAAGTCAGTTTAGGCTCATTCTCCCCAGAAAAGATGCCAACCTTACATCTAGTCTGCACATTATAGACACACTGATTAAGAAGTGAGTGTGCATTATTTACAGAGAAGCACCTGAGGCTGACATTTTTATTTTCAGCATAAAATCTTATAAATCACTGCTTAAACATCTTAATTTCTCAATAGTCTGTTTGTGTGTTAATGAGGATATAGGACAGTGTGTGAGTTCACGTCAAGGAAGGAAAATACTGAGCATTTTAGCACAAAGTGTTTTTTTGTGCTTGACTGGATTATTTGGAGGATGCAGGGGTCTTAACAAGATGCTTTTCTCTGAAGAACTCACATAAATTAAACCTGATAAGTTCCTCATGATAACCTCAGCGCTTAAATTTACCATGATTTCTGTGATGTTTTATAACTGATCACATCAAATGAAATTGATTAGAGTCTAGAAGCAATGAGGGAAATTAAAGCACTTGGTTCTGTGCTAAACGTATGAAACACTAATTCACTTTGGATTGCTTCAAAGAGGCTCATTTGTTCCAGTAATGAAAGGAACATATGAATTATTTTCTAATTTACAAATGGCTCAAATGATTGATAGAATCAGGTGTTTGACAGTGCTGAGAAGTAGAAAATGGAATCTCTATTCTTCCTCTCACAAAAATAAATATATATATATATATTTTTATATATATATTTATATTACACATATGTAATAATAATAATAATAATGGTTTGCCCATATGTTTGTTTTGAAATCAATACATTTTGTAGATCCTCACATGGTGCTGAAAAGATGTTATAGAATGGCATAAACATAAACTAAAGATTTTGTGTACAATGTGCATGTGGGGTTTACAAAGTTACACTAACTACAGAGCTGGCAAAGACCACCATAGATTTGCATTTTGGATGTTAGAAACAGAAGTGCAAGAAAGTGTATACAGTCATTACTTTGCTTCATATTGAACTACTTGCTTTTCTTTTCCTTTTATTCTGAACTTGTAGACTCATGTTTAAGAGAACCTTGTCATGACAGCAGCACAAAAAACAAGCACTAAAACAAAGAAAAGCTCAATAAAGATAACAAAGGCAGGCTATGGCAAATTACTAATTGTACAGCTCAATTAAGTATACTGAAACTATTCCTGAAGCCTTTTTATTTTCTAAATGGATCAGCACATATGAACAGTGGCACTTTACAAAAAAATAAAACTACATTAAAAGGGTGGCTTCCTGGGTTCGATGTTGTCAAATCACATTTGAAACATTATGAAACTGTCCTAGTAATAAACAGTGGCTAGGTAGCAGTTGTTATTAAAGTGCTGCTGGCACATAAAATGCTGGAATATTTCTATCAGCCACAAACACAACATAGGGAGAAATACATTTCTTTTACTGCGACAGACAGGGCCCAGAATCTATTTTCTGCTACTAATGTACAAACTGTTTGACACAATCAGTACAGCCTTTCCAGTTTTTTATAGCCTGACATTTGGTCCTCTGAGTGATTGGCAGAAATGCATATTTTGCTGCCACAGAACTTTTCAGTTGGTGAGGATAATTTGCAGCGTTACATTGCAGCAGGGCGGAGGATTTTTCTCTCTCTCTCTCTCTTTCTCTCTCTCTCCCCTTTTGATGCCTCGTCTTAATGGCAACAGCATGGGCTGCGTTCTCGGGGGCTGTGCTGAGCATGCAGTTGTCATGATAGATAAAAAAGAATGGGGTCACAGAGGGAGACGTGACACTCCCATAACACTCCCTGCTAGAATGAGCTACTGGAAAGCAGACTACACATGCTTATTCCCCTTTTAATATATTGACATATAATATAAAAAAGGAACCTATAGGAAGACAACAAATAAAGAAAGAGTATTTCCCTTTTTAGCTCAGGAAGTCCTTTTGAAAATACCATCAGAAGCTGGGTTTCAGCCACCACTCTTACTGGAACCAAACGATGACTTCATTGCCCCCAGGCTCCATCTTTTTTAGGACTGAAATGGTGAGCTGTAGACGAGTCAACGAGCACTAAATTTACTTTGCTGATTATGGAGCTTCTGCGCCATTTTCTTTTCCTTTTTTGTCGCCTAACATTCTGTTTGACAAGCGATCTACCTAATTATCTCTCCCCTCGCTTGCTGAAGGTGTCCTTATTACAGAAATGAGCCGGTAGGGAGTTTGGGTGGACTGAAAGCCTCTGTTTTCTTGGCACTCTGTGACACATGATTGGACAGTACGGTGGTAGATATTATGTGCTGATTTTATCAGCAGACGCAAGAGCACTGGCTCATTGTGTGATGGGCTTCACTGCTGGACCTCAAGTGACTGCATTTACTGACATTTTAACACATGGTTTTTTAAAAATCGAGGAGCCACAGCCTGTCATCATCATCATCATCAATCCCTAGGAGTCACATTTCAGCACCAGACTGCTACCAACTTTACTGAGCAGGGAAGTTGCTAAGTTTTTGTTTTTGTAGCTACAATATGAATGGAAATTTGGTGTACTCCAGTGGAACAGAAGCAAGCTTCTTTTGACTGCCATGACTACGAACAAAGTCCTTATAGGCAAGTCATGACTCTCGGCCACCATCTTGGCAACACCTCTGGGCAGCTATTTCGGACCAACAAGACCAGGCTCCTATCTGAATGAATGGGGAGAGCGCCAGAACTGCACTTTTACAGGTCACCAGGACCAGGACACAAACTACATGAATGAATCAGTAGTAAAGTCTGATAAAAATCGCTGAAAAAGTTGGGGACATTGCCCAAAAATAAGTTTAAAAAGCATTTTTTCCGACCAGTTGTACTTCTACGCATGTCACCTCTCCCACGCATGCGCAGTAGAAGTAAAACAGACCCATACGTCAGTGGAACCACATGATTGACTGAAATATGTTTCCCACTTTGGCTGTTAAAAGCAGAAGATTGGCTTACTAACGAGAGGGGCGGGATAACCGCCATCTTTGCTGTTATGGGCTTTCCCCATAGAGTTGTATTGAGGATGTGATTGAGTGGCATGTCTCCTCTAAAATGTCTCTGGTCCAAATTACTTTGTAATATAGCAAGATGGAGTGGTTATATCGGATTAAAAATCCTATACTTTTTATTGCATATTAGCAACCTGGATGCAGGGATTTAGTCTGTTCGGTAAAGCACAGGAACAAGTAAAAAGAAAGAATAAGTGTTAGGAGGAACTAGTGTTTGCTTTGATCCGGACAAAGCCTGTTTATTGCCAAAAAATGCCCCACACACACACACACACACACACACACACACAATTTGGCTCCCTAAACACAGTCTGCCCCCTCATACAACCAAATGCTCACATACTTGAAGCTATTAAATATGCCAACACCTCATCTCCAATCTTAGACAGGGACAGCCTGTCACAAGGTTCAGTTACACGCACACATGCACCGACTGAGCTGAAAACAGCAGGACACAGCGCGGCACAATTACCCCGAGGATACTTAATCACACTCATAAAGAAATTCTGATGCAACAATTTGCAGAAGTTACACAGGCAAGGTCAGTAGATGCATTGTATTCAGGGGGTATTTCTTCCTGCAGCTAGCTAAATGACTTGTGCAAGAATCTTTGGCTGGAAGCAAATTATGTGCTGTGTCACATCGTGTTCATAAAAACATGCACACAGCCCAACGCCACATATGGTTTCCCCAATAATTAGACTATATAAATTACTGCAGAGGCCAGCTAAGCTAAATAGCGACAGAAAATTACTTTGCTTGGCTCGTTTGGCAGGTTACTGGGCAAAGAACATCCTTAATGCCAAGGACTGAAGAGTTTAGGGGGCTATGATTAAGGTCATGTGGCACATTATAGTAGTCTTCGCCTTTCCTGCTGATGTAAGCCATCGCTGTGATAGAGGAGGCTCATGGTGGTGTTAGATGTGGAGGAATCGATATCCTGGGAAAGTATCTGGTTATCCGGGGGCATGAGTGCGACTCTTTCTCTCCCTGTATTAATTGACTTGAAATAGACCCCTTCAGGCAGTGGCTCACAATTCCTCAGTTTAATGCAATCAGCTTTGTGAGCTCTCCACAACCGCTGCTGTTTTCGCAGAGGAGTTTGAATGATCGTTCTCGCCTGTTGTCCTACTCACTTTAGGAGGAAACGCTGATCACGCTGTACATATTTCCTCCTCGATCCCGCTGCCTCCATCACCTCGGACAGAACGACCTAATAACATCTTTGTGCTCCCTACTGTGCATATTATTCCACTGCTTGTCACATTTGACATTAAGTGTTCTCCCTGTGCATAATAGTGACAGGAGGGGCTAGTTCAGACCCTGAACAAACAGAGCACATGTCTCCTCGCATGTAAAACCATTTTTCTGCCTACATTTGCGAGTGCATGTGAAAATTGAGGATAAAGACCAAACAAAACAGTCGGCAATGAGCTGTGTGCAGAAAGAGATCCACCGTGAAGCATTTTGGAGGAGTGAAAAGAGGGGACATTAGTTATGCTAATTTAAAAAGATGGGAGTCAAAGAAAAAGGAAAGAAAATTAAATGAAGCTGAAAAAGTGGAGCACAAATTAAAGCTGGGTTTAAAGCTAAAGCAAAAACAGGGAGCATTGAAAGTGAAACACTGTGACATGACCAACATCGCTTAGGTTTTGCTGCAGATCTTATAAAAGTGGCCACAGTAGGGATGAAGGGTGTGAAGAAAATGACACCGGTACATGCTCAAACGTTGCATGCCACACAGGAAACTAAAGCTCTGTCCGGTGATCAATCCTTGTGCCCTACTTGTTCTCTCACATTTAGCATTCACTGTACTCTTTTAGGCCGAGTATAGCTATGTCAGTGTACCAATTTAGCAAATAAAACCCTGTCTCCCTGTGCGATTTCAATATGAAAGACAGTAATGATGTCTCTCTAGTTGTAGGAAGAAGGCAGTTTCTCCAGCCAGCTTTATCACACTCAGCCTTTGTCGTGTTTGTTTTATCGCAAGCTGTTTGCCTGAAGAGGCCCGGCTGCTTTCATTGATACAGTTTGTCAGACATGTTTTCGGGCACTGTTATTTTGCTTTGTTTCTAATCCTGCTCTGTGCTGCTACTGCTAATGTTAGCAGTATCAGATGCCAGTCCAGCCTGGTTCTGCAGCGATGCAAAATATAAACTGTTCCTATTTCCGCACTCTTAATTTTAGCAGCCTGATCATTTTGTCATGAATTTTTATCATGACCTTTTTTTCTGCAATCCAGATTTGTATTCATGCAGATTTAATTTGACAATATTTATAGTGTAAAATGTTCAAAAGTACTTCCAGCTAGATACTGATGAATAGAGTATGTAAGTTGGGTAATTTTAATATAATTGGTAAACTTTTTTTCTTTTCTACTTTTCTTTTCAGGAACCGTTTCAGGCTAACATGGCCAGGATTAAAGATATGGTTAGGCTTTTGTTTTGTTCTTGTGTGTGTCGTGTCTCGTGGTGTTGCTTCTATTTCCTCTTTATGAGTTCAAATGGAAGTATTGTTGAGTCTGGTGCTTCGCTCCTGACAACCTTTACTTTACTGCCTTCTTCCTTTTCAGAGAAGAGAATCTGCGACTCTGTCCAAAAAGGCAAACAACACCTTCAACATTGTTGGAACCACCTACGCCATCAACGTAGCGAAAGACCAAGGTTTGACGACCATTTCCAAGAGTGCCACGGGAGCATCGGCTAAACACCCCTATCTCCATAAAATGGACGACCCCTACATGGAGGCCAGGAAGTCCTACAACCGTGTCAGCAAAGTGGACAAGATATCACGCATAATCTTCCCAGTTCTGTTCTTCATCTTCAACTTAGGCTACTGGGCCACATATGTTAACAGAAAGCCCGCTATCATGAAGGCAAACAATTTAAACTGAATTTGACCAAATGCTAGGCTTGATCTGGTTTGGAAGGTAGACAGGTTTGGAGGAGGCAAAGTCCATCACATCTTAGTGTGTGTGTGTGTGTGTGTGTGTGTGCGCGCGCGCGTGCGTGCGTTTCATGTCTGTCCTTTGAGAGGTTGATATTTTGCACGTCTGTGTAGATGGATGGCAAATTTTAACATTCAGTAGATTCACATATAATAGCGGACCTTGGAGGGAGCACATTCTCATATCAGACTGTGTTTGTGTAGCGTTTTCTTTTTACCCCCTGCACACTTAGCTCTGGTCCTGTTCCCTGTTGTGAGTATCCAAGTGTTCCTTTGCTGTATTTTGATGCTTGCTGTTTTGTAGAGTAGTCCAAATGTGTTTTCACTATGTTTTGACATGTTTGCGCTTTGCTTATAATAAGTTAGAGCAAGCATGCCTTTGAAGTTGTCATTGTAGCTCATTACCAATGATAAGGTTCTGACACATCCATCGAGTTAACAACATGCATGCACGCACACAGACACACAGTGATGCATCAGAAAACGCCAGAAGAGCCATTCCTAGGTTGCTTTACTGTGCTCCGTTAACCGGGGGCAGCCTGTATAGTTCCATAGGAACATCGTTAATAACCGTCACTGTCTGGCCTTCAGCTTGCGCTGAATCTCAACAGACCCAATGCAGTATCAGCTGGAATTGTTTTCGCATCCCGTGTGGCTGCCTGTACATTTTCTAGTCCAGTGGCTCTTGTTGTTTTAACTGGCTGAGTATGTTCTTCAACAGAGAAGCTATGTGCCTTGGTGAATACAAACATGATAAAGAAAAAGGCTTTGACACCCTCACACTTGCATTAACAGCACGCATATGCACAATGGTCAGTGTGCATTTTACATGCAAACTGGTGTCCACAGGCTGCATGGGCTGCAGTATGTGGCTGTGCCCCCACCCACTGCCCATGGGCATGGGCACCGAGTGTAAAATTGCCCATTAGTTTAGAAGGTTAGCAGACCTCTGCCTGTGAAAAGATGAAGCAAAGAGATTAAAGGATCCAGCGTAGTCCAGAACAATTATCATGTGCATTTAATGTTTTGGCTCATGGTGTGGCGTCTCCATGAGCCGAGCAGTCAAAACAAACTACCACCATTACCTCAGACTGAAGTTGAATTCTGAATCACAGTTTATTACGTTTTCCATGGAAATGCAAATAACACAAGATGTTTTATACATTACATAACACCAGACACTCGTTCTTTCAGTATATCGTGGGCAGGCACCCTGGTGCCTTTATTTCTTTGTGTTTGCATCAGTCAGTGTAGCTGTTTTCAGCTCCGTTATGAGTTTTCCGCATTTCTGCCTCGTCATAAGCAAGATTTAGATTAATGTTGTACTTTTGCCCTTTTATACTTGATTGTGTAAAGTATAGTGTTGTTGATTTGATTATCTACATATGCTGTACTGTTTTGTGTTTTAAAGTAGACAACAAAAGCCATTTTGTCTCAGTCATTTCTAGTTTTTCTAAACAAATGTTGGAAGCACTGAATCATCACTGGAGACTATTATACTGCGACATGCTGTCAAATCAGTAAAAAGTAAAAAGATAAATATTAACTGATCCCTCCAGCAGTGAAATAATAAACTAAACGTAATCATTTTGATCACACTCAAGAAAAAACTAATGATAAAGCTGATTATTTTTCCAACAAGTTAGCGATGTTTTGCAAATCAGATTCGTCTCCAGCTGTGGCAACTGTCTCCAACTTTGTTTTCCGTATGTTAAGTGACATCTGTATTTTTGTTATGTGTGGAATTCGGTTCATGTTTATACAGATGCTATATGATTCTAAAGCAATTTCTGTTGCTTTTTTGCCGAATGCATTCTGGATATTTTGCATTATCTTAATTCTAGACTTTTTGATGAAAACTGTACTCCCATCATGCAGTGCATCTCTTCAAACTGTATCTTCAGTGGTTAAGCATAGGAGAATAAGTGAACTGTGTCGTGGCCTCTTTAAAAATGTGTGTTAAAAACACAAACCATGTACAATGTATCAGTCATATGTTAATGCATGACAATCTGTACACGTGTATGTCTGCAACCTCCAATAATGGTGTGTTTCACACTAAAATAGGGCTTAGTATCAATGTTTCTGTAGTTCATCCCAGCTACTCATCAATTACCTACTCATACCCCCAGCAACATTTGCATAAACACACTTAAACTCCAATTATTTGTGCATACTGATGTGATGATAACAATTTACAGTTGGCACAGAGTTCTGAAAGTGTTTTTACCCTCATTTGGAGCGTACAGATTTTAGGTTAAATTCAGTATAACACACACGCGCGCACACACACACGCACACACATACAGAGCGGGCTCTCTGTTACAAATGTTAGTATACAAAATGTGGAAAAGGGAAGTCAGCCTGCATACGTGCATAGAGATACTTTGCCAAAATAACTACAAATCTTAATTTAGTTCCCACCTTGGAAAATACATTTAGATATAGGACTGAACAATTAATCAAAATCTTATTGAAATTGCAATAAGGTCTCCTGCAGTTTTCAAATCACAGGAGGCGCAATATTTGTTAAAGGCCGTGTATGTGTCAAAATACAATTTTAAAGTAAATATTGTCACGCTGCAGAGATGTCCTGACCTACATATTATATTCTACAGACTAACAAAACATATTCCTTTAGTACAGATCCTTGCAAATATCACGCCATAATGATTTATATGTTTTTAAACAAAAGCTAAAATAGACATGCAAAAATCATCTTTTACTCCAACATCGCAAATCACATCACAACTGCAATATCATTCAAAATAATCACAATTACATATTTTTTCAAAATCTTTCAGCCCTATTTAGATCACATTTTAAATGAGGAATCAAGGTCTGCAAAGATGTAACTAAATAAAAGATAATTACTGTTTAGTTGTTTACTATTGTTCAAGCTTTTATTAGGATTAAAAGTTGTGATAGGTGGTAACAGTTTCACCAACTCTTGCAGTGACTTGAAAAGTAAATTTAAATTGTAGGTAAGTAGACACTACCACCAATCAAAACACGTGTTAAAAATCTTCATCCCATGCATGCATGCAGACCAGAGAAACGTTAGAGGACACATTGTTCATTACAGCCATCCAGAGACTTGCAACACAAATGGAACAGCATTATTTTTCTCCTTGTAAACCATTTTCAGATTCAAAACAATAAACACACATTATTATTATTATTATTATTATTATTTTCTCAAACGAGGACTGGGCCGACATGATAAAAATCATACTATAAACTCTGGATGAGATTCGTGAGGACCTGGTAAATCTTTTGTGCCACATTAAATTACAAACCAGTAGAGTATTTAAAATGTTTGATACTTTCACATATTTTTCGAAACCATAGTAATAAACAATCAGAGTATGGTTTACTGTGAGGCACCATGTCTCTTTTTCAGACTTGATTTTTATCATTTTGTCTCAAACACACTGATTCTTGATACACATCTGCTGATGGTGTTTAAAGCCTGCTGGCGGCTGCTAATTCCGGATCTAATGACACAGAGCCCTAATGTTTATGCATGATTCCTCTGAGTAATGAGATTGAGGTACTGAAGGTAGTTATGAGAAGCAGCAGTCGCAGAGTATTTCAGCTGTGTTTGTGAAATAATTTGCCTCAAAGACAGTCATCCTCTGAGTGACACAACATTTCTTAATCATAAAATCTTGTAAAATACGTTGACCAAAGATGCTTTCACATGGCAAGTTCATGCGTGTTCGGACTAAAATAATCCATTTTAATCCCATCCACATTGAGAAAGGACTTTTATGAGTAACTCGTAAAAATCTATCAATACTTGAACAGATTTATACAATTCTTGACAAGATAACAATGTGCCCCATAAATGTATATGACCAAAATATTTGTAGAAAGACAAAAAAGTGGGTACCTCTTTAAGAACAGGTCAATTTTGTCAATATCTTACTGTAATTTCACTTTTTCATCACTAGGAAATGATCAAAAATGGTTTATCACAAGCTTTGTTTGATCTATTTCATTTGTAGTATTACTCTCCTATTCTATACTTTATCATTCATAATCACTCATTATACTGTATATTCATATTTAAGTCTGACAAACACTTCTACCCATTTCCCGATTGGTTCAAATTGGTTCAAATCGTTTTTGATTTTTTGCTGAGCACAATCCGCAGAAATAGCTTTCTTATTCGCATATCTGTAAGTATCTGTGGGTAACAAATACTTCTTCTTTTTTTAAAGGGGGAAAAACACTTACAGAGCCACAAACACAACCTCTGCCCTCTGAACTACAGTATAATCTTAATCATCCAAACTGCTCACACTGATGGCCATAACAAACAAAACACGCAGTAATGCAAAAATAAGAAATGAACGATCAACTTTAATAGAAGAAACTGTAATAAAACAGTAGTTTGAAGAGTTTGCATGTACAACAGGTCAAAAGTTTGTGGTAATTCAGGGTTTTTTTTTATTATCTTCATTTCTGTGGGGTTTTGATAAACAGGACTCACTATATTGTTGCCATTTAGCTTTGGTTAGGATTGTGTTATTCTTGTGGTAAATCTTTTCCTCACAGGGCCAGAGTTAACTTCAGCAGAAACATGCCATCCTATAAGCCACAGTATATTAAGAGTATATTACTATAGGAATATATTTATGCTAGTACAGCATTAAATATTATGTTTTATACGACATAATCTCTACAGCAATGACGCAAATCTCTTGATGGGTAGACAGCCGTAGATAAATAGATGCTGAACAGAGTATTATAAACTAAATGGCAACAATTCTTTTTGCTCAGAATAGTGTTACCGAGTTGTGAATTTGTAGATATTGTGAAATGAATCCAATCGTTTTTGTGAATATTGATATGTCACGTCACTTATTTTTACATCTGATAAGTACCGCTGTCTTACATTGATCTCTGTAACACTACGTGTTATGGTATTTAAAGATGTACAGTAGAGATAATATTCATCGAGCTACTTACGAGATCAGTACCTTGTGTGCACTTTTCAAACCTAACTGTGAATTAGCAGCAGTCTGCAAACAGAGTTGTACACACTGTGTTCTCTCTCCAGCAATTTCACTGCATGTCCCTACGCATTGAGAGATCAAAGACTTCCTCCACAAAGACAGCTCCGGGAACATAGTGGACTTTTGTGTTTTTGTTGGGAAGTTGCTCTCTGCAGTATATGCTCAGTGACTGGACTCTGTATGTTGCCCTCTGTCGTTCATGTTCTTACTGTATGAGATGTAGCGAATGGATGGGGATTAAAAGGACGTTGTATTTTGTCTTGGAGTTATTCGGCCCTTCTTGGTCACATTCGATTCTCAGAGGTGCAAATCTTCAACTCCGTGCACCTATCTGATGATGCTTTGCTCATCTGAAATGTATTTTTGTCTGATTCTTTGTGTCTGTGCATGTGAGTTGTTTTGTTTGTGACGTTTACTCCGGGATTTGTTGGATAAAAATCAAGCAGTACAATGGGAGGACATCCTACAGGGAACTAAACAGGTTGCACACATTCAAATCAAAGACAAGCCAAGTAAAATGTCTCATTTTTATTTTTGGTATATCTCTGATATAGATATAGACATATTCCTGAAGTGCAGCATCAACATATGTAACTCACAATATCTGAGGTCTATTGTACATTATACTCAAAACAGGTTGACTAGGCAAGACGCAACAAGGAGCTTGAGATTTAAACAAGCTCACCATTTATGTAACTAACATTGTGCCTTCATACTACATTTTCTTAAACCTGCAGTGCGGAACTTTTGTCGCCCCTATCTGATGGTGACAGTAATTACACAACTCCGTCGACACATGCTGCTGTCGCTATCCGCTTAAGCTATGGCACACTAGTCACTGCTGGCTGTCAAAACACGCCTCACTACCAGTTTGTCAGCACGGGAATTTCGCCACAGACGCCAGATTTAAAAACTCCGCCATACTGAGAATACAAACACATTTGCCTGGAGGTGAGAGGCTTAATCAGTATTGTGTGAACTCGTTTGGCAAGGATTTGAATGTAACGGGTGTTCATTTATTTTGTAAGTACTGCATTCCAGCTTTAACATTTGATTCCCGTCCACCAGTAATTCATCGTCCAAATTAGTTTCTGAAAGCAAAATTTTTATCCCAAAAGGTATTTTAAGGGGCAGGATTTAATAAGTTTTCTGATGACAACTGTGAGTAGACGCACAGTATAAACCTGGAATACTGTAGTTAGTCAGAGAGTAATATTTAGCGTTTGCAGAGCCTAGCAAACCAGTTTTCAGGCTGTACTTGTGAACTTTGGCTAGAAGAGACTGCAAAAATTCACCCATTTGACTTCATAAATGATTAAGCATTATAAGTAAAACTGCAAATCCTCAAAGCCATTCTCTGTGAGAAAACTGCCAGAAAATTCAGACAAGCCTTGTTTTTTGTAGCATCAAACATATCAACAATATCACTATCTGAACCTTAGATTTCCAAACTGCAATGGGATAGACATAAATAGATCAAATAATCATAAAAACTGAAATGTACTAAAGTCTGCACAGAGCAAAGAACAAAGGAGAGGGCTTTCAATGTGAACATTACTGAATATTTTCAATTAAGAAAGGCTGTGCTGTAGTCTACATACTTTGAAGGTTACTGTTGTTGTCTGGCTCCAGTCCAGTCCTTACTGCCCCGTAGGTGCCTTCAACTGCACAGGAATGCTAGGCTATTATATTTAAAGCTAAAACACCTCATTTTTCTCAGTACGCCGGGGGAAATGAGCTCTCTAAAGGCTCCCCAATTGGACATATAAGGTTGTTTGCTTGCTGTTGGCTTGCTATGATAAATGAAACAATCTATTATACATTTACAGGCTATTGTTCAGACAAGCTCTTGGACTATATAGCTCTTTGTGTTTGTGAGCTGCACCACTGTTGTGCTTATCTCCCTGATCTCACAGAAAACACTGAAAAAGCAGACACATTTGAGAATGTGATCACAACAACACTAAAGACCATCTCCAACTGGGATACTAGCTCTATTAGTGCAATGTGCAGGATAAAGTGAACATTGCTGACACAAATCTTCAATGCAAATCATTGAGTTATTGTTCAGTTGGTAAGAGGTGTTAATTTTGAAATATTTATTAAAAAGGCAATACAAGAAATGTAGAACACATTACTATGTGTAAAGAATCCTTTGACACAAGTCTTAACACATGGTACATATGATGCGTAAATTCTAAGAAACTGTGCAAAATAATAAAGTATGAAACGCCTAAGACATAATGCCCACACATGTATTTTTGTCCCCATTAATTGTTTGATTCTCTAAAAGCCACTGAGCAGGGGGGGGGGTCTTCGATCTTGCAGACATGCAGTTCTGCACAGGGAACACCACCATTACGCTGCAGCCAGCTGGGAGGCACTTGTGAAGCAGTTCAAACGGTGCAGAAACACGTCTTAACCTTTCAGTCAGCCACCTCACATGGAACTGATTAATATGAATGCCGAACATACAAGGTTGGTATTTTGCGTGTGAGGCCGTGCCTCGAGTCCAGGCCTTGGTGTCATGCCGCAGAAATAATGGTGTGACACTAATAAACTCCATCCCATGACAATCACATTAGGCAACCCCATTCCGTAGAATCCGCTACAGGACGACACGAGCTGCCATGTGGCCATTACAAGGCACCTCTAAACACTGCAAAGAATAAACTTATAATCTAATGAACTGAGATGAAAAAATGTTAGCCCAACAATCCATCTGATATGCAGCAACAGGTAAATATAATCTGTGCAGTAAATAATTATTATCTAAAGCATATTAAACTCAAATGCATGGCTTGAAGCACACAATCTCTACTTATGTAATGTTATGCAGACCTTAAGTATGTGGATGTGAGTGTTAAGTTGGCAATAAGTGCAGCTGAGTGTAGCAGCAGCATCAACTACAGAACTGAAGCTCAGCACTTTAGATGTAATCATGAAAAATAGTACAGGAAGCTGTCACATTAAACCATTCCTCTGAGATGAATTTTGTGTGCTACAAAAGACTTTGAGTTTCCCGTGAAGCCAATATGGCAACAACAAGCATAATATTTCAATGAACTCTGCACAGGACAGCTACATTTACATCCTGAAAACCAAAGGCTTTCAAGCATTAAAAACAACAATGACAGCAACAAGCTAAAAAGAAAATAGCCACAATTCAGCTCATAACACTTTTGAGTCATGTTGGGAGTCAAATGAGTAGTTAGGCTTACTCAAAACTCACCACAATTACAATAGCATGAAAGCACTATAATGCACCTGCCACATAACCAAAAGAAGAAAAAAAAGCCAATTCTAGATCTTTATACAGAATTCAAATGAAATGATAGCAGCATTACAGCAGAATTAGAAGTTAGCAGGTGCCAAGAAAGTGAACACAAGGAACTCCAGCAGCCATTTTGCCAGTCATACAAACACACCAAGCATAGCCTACCTAGCTTGTTTAAGTGAAGCAGTCATCCTCTGCCACTTATTAAGAGCCTGTTGTCCCGGGCTGCAGACAGCACGACAGAAAAACTCTCCTTCCAGCTTGAAGTTTGGGTTTAAGGCCTACAGGTGACAGATGCAGCACCGTGAAGAGACTCTGATGGTGGCAACCCCCTTGGCTAGCAGCCAGGCGCGGTTACTCCTCCACGAAGCCGTCCTGAAGACACAACCGGCAGCAGGTGAGATAATGAATTGATAGACAAGCAGCAGAGGCAGCAGCAAGTGTTTGTAGTGTTAACAACAGCATTGTTTGCAAGCACTAACCAAAAGAGTGAGCGGGCATTGAAAGATGAAATTAACCGCCTTTTTCCAAAGAGCGTGTTTGAAATAACCCTGACCCTGCTTGAGAGTAGCAGCCAAGAGTTGTCACCCTGAAGTAGCATGATTGTTCACTGCATACAATAAGCCCCTTTCACAGTGGACCTTTACAGTAGTAAAAGCACAGGTGTTGCTAATAAAACTGAAGATGTTTCTGTTCTATTCAAGTGTCCCAGTAAGCCATTACTTATAAAATACAGTCATCATAAGTATTATTTACCTTGTACTTTACTTCCATTATACATTTTTTACATTTATACTTGTACTGTATGTGAGAGGGAAATATTTTCGTTTTTACCTCACCACATTTACCTGATAATTGTGGAAGCATGTGATGGCTCTGGTTCCAATCATCATCCTGTTATTTTATATGATTTAAGTTAAGATTCAGATTCAGATTCATTCTTTATTGTCCTCAGTGGAGGAAATTTGTTTTCACAGTCTGTACAAGAGCCCCTAGTACACACATATATCTATCGACATATATGGACAATATACACATATCTACATATTACACAAAAGTGACATTATTAATTTGTCTGTGAGTTTAACGCTCTAATAGCGCAGGGTACAAAACTTTTTCCGAAGTGTGCCTTTTTGTAGAGCAGCTGTCTGTATCTACGGCCAGATGGGAGAAGGGTGAAGCATGACTTGAGAGGGTGGCTGGGGTTTTGCACTATGGTAGTTGCTCTACGAGCAGTGGCAGTATTAATGAGGGCTGGCAGGTTGGGAGTGGGAAGACCTATTATTTTGGAGGAGGTGTTAGTAATTTATTCTAGTTAATTATAATTATTAATAAGAAGTTAATTATCTCATTATATCTGGCTAACAGTAGTTTAGTAGTTATCTTGGAACAGCTGATAATGTAGATGTACTGAATGTAAATAAGTGCAGGGATTTAGCCTACTTTTTAAGTTGTCTCTCAGAGTCTTACTGGACTCGTTTAACTTTCTCATTCAACAGCACATCATTGCACCAACCATCCCTCAAAAAGGAGCAGAAACATATTAGTCAAGCAAATAACAAACCATCCAAAAATCACAAGATTCCATGTACAGGCAAACCAACCAGCTATCGCTACCAGAAGATTTAGCACAGTAAATTTTGTTTACCATGTCAAAATATGTACAGTTTAGGTATCACTGACTAAAATCTATGCCTGAAACAAACATGTCCTACTCACTGCATTTAAAATTGACACTTTTATAGCATGACTAATTCATGAAAGTGTTACTCCATCCATAAAATTAACAGATTTTTTTGAAATAACTTTTTTTACAGATTAAAAATTGTCAGGTTTGTCAGGCTTAGATGCTAGAAATGTTGAGACACCACATCAATGTGGACTGACATTTAATGAGTCAATCATCTTTCAACATCATTCAACTTCTAAAAGCTTGACCTTTACTCCCACTCATGTCTCTGACAAGCACATGTTAGGCAGTATTATTATCTTTAACTGTAGCCGTGTGGCAAGCCCGTTTGGCGCAGTGTCTGCTCAGTGTCAAATACAGCTGTTCGTTGCGGCCTGCTTCTTTCGGCTGCTTTGTTTCAAATAATTGTTACCATTAATATTTCCATCAGAATACATTGAATCCCATAGGTAAATGATCCTTTTCAACAATTTAGTCTCTTCTAGGTCCAGTGTGCGCATAATTATTGCCATTATTCTTTCAGCCACTTGTCATTTGGAGAAGTGAAATAACCTTTTACTTATGCAGCGAGGAAAGATGTGTCTGTATCTGTAGATTACAGAGTCCCTTATAGTGCTTTCCCAATTACACGGTCCGTACAAAACATATGGTAAAGTACCACATCAGAAATGACTTGTTATTTATGAGGTAATTATTGGTACTAAACATAGTAACCATTAAATATAAAGAAAATATAGAAAGAATAGTGATAGAAAAATTATCCAAGAGTTGCAACAGAAAATGTTCCAGCATATTCACTTACTACATACCATGTACAATGTACTAACTACAGTAATACTGTTATTATCAGTAGGTCAGTATATTAATGTAAGTTAGTGTCAAGACTTGAGTGATTTATTATGTCCTTTTCAATGGAAGTGCTGTCAACAAAACTCCTATTGTGTGTGGTAAAACTGGACCATCCAGCATATGTTTACTTTGATGTCTTCCCCTCTAGGGCCCCTCTACTTTGATGACACCTTGTAATATTTGCGCTTGCCTCATTTACTGAACCTCGGCTCAGCTCTGCGGTTTACTCTGAACAAGATATGGCTGGTCCCCCGGTGTGTGCTGCCTTTCAGCCATTAGTTCAGGTACTGGAACCCTGCAGGCAAAGTATCTGCCTGCGGGGTTTGTCGGGGCAGGCTTTCATAGTTTTGTTGTTAATTGGGTTGCTTGTTTTGAGTTCTATTGACAATAATACTTGGATTGTCTCCATTCACTTATTACACATATTTTTGAGCACTCTCATTCTACAAAATACAGAAGTGTTAGAGGATTTGTATTTACTGGAAAACTAATAAATATTTATCAGATCAATGAAACTGTAAGTGTGCCGTGGCCCTCCAGTGGCTTAAGAGGTTCACAATGTGTAATTAGGAAGACTCCAAAACCTGAGAAAGCTGCAAGTTTGATCCATATAGAGGTATTAACAACTAACTTTCCAGCACTGCAATGTAAAATGTTGGTATTCGGGTATATTTAGTTAGGATAAAAGTACATTATGTAAGTTAATGTATGGCCTTACCTTCGCAGTACTTTGTCAGTTACAGCAGCTAACATTAGCTAACCTTAAATTTTGTAATTAATCCCAGTATAACAGTTGCTGTAAACAAACAAAATTCATCAGGCTGCTTTGTAGATGAATTGTAAATTGTGGGATACATGCATTTGTTAATGTTGTTAGAGTTTTTTATAGTGGTGGGCCGTTATCGGCGTTAACGGCTGCGTTAACGCGAGACTCTTATCACTGCGGTAACGTGAGCCGCCGAACGCAAAACAGTGGTCAAGCCAGCCGCCGTCTGATTTCTATTGCGCCTAAAGCAGTGTTATTATGGTACGGGCGAGGTGCGAGTGAGCCGAAGGTCCTGAAAGATACATACGCGGTGTTTTTTGTGATGCCTTTAGTGATTAGATGAACACA